>JAKSZT010053909.1:20932-43855 GCA_026826555.1 Tolypeutes matacus
AACTATAACAAAACCAGAATCAGAGATATTCAAACTCAGTATAAGTATCAATTTATAGTATGGAGCAAAAATAAATATGCTAAAATTCTTGAGAGGTATCACAGCTATGTCAGTGAATTTGTCATTAGCCATTTTAAAGAAACACATGACTTAAAACTTAAATATAACTGGAAAATGAGGAAACACATTTATCTTCTGTAACATGAATATTCCCAGTTATAAAGATTTTACAGTTTGTGATTTTGCTTCATTCTTTGAATGAAATTCAAGGAGTGACTTCTCAGGGAAATTCATATATACCTGTAATCATAGGAACAATTGTGCTTCCAGAATCTTTATAAACATGAACATTTTTTAGGAAGAAAACATAAGGTTTGTAACTATCAGACACCCTGGGAACTAATCATTTCATCCTATAAAGAGGCAAGTTTTTCTTCAACTCCTGTTTGGTAAGGATTCTTTGCCTATTGTATTAGTCAGCCAAAGGGGTGCTAATGTGAAATACCAAAAATGGGTTGGTCTTTATAAAGGGTATTTATTTGGGGTAGAAGTCCACAGATACCAGGCCAAAAAGCATTAAGTTTCTTCTCTCACCACAGTCCATTGCCACCTGTTAGAGCAAGATATTTGCCGGCATTTGCCAGAGTTCAGGCTTCTGGGGTTCCTCTCTTCCCAGGGCTGCACTTCTCTCCGGGCTTAGCTCCTGTTTCCTCCACAAGGTCAGCTGTAGACGATCAGGCAAATGGCTTGCTTCTCTTCTCCTGGGGCCTTTATTCCAATATCAAAACTGCTTCTCAAAACACTGCTTCAACTGTCCTTTGTCTTGCCTTTTATATTCAATTACCCACACACCAAGGGGTGGGGCTCAACACCCTAATCCTAACCTAATCATGCCCAGATGAACAGATCAGTTTACAAGCATGATTCAATTATATCTTTGGAATTCATAATTACATCAAATTGCCACATTCCACCCTCTGAATTCCAAAAATACATTACAATACTTAAAAAAACTTAAATCAGTAACAATCCAAGTACAAAATCATATCAAAATCATTTGAAAGAAATACAGTTTGTCTTCAGGCAAAGTCCCATCTGCTATAGACCTCTGAATCTTACAAAACCATTTAACTGCTTCCAATACACAAATGGAAAGACAAAAGATAAACATTTTCAATAGTATAAGGAGAAATTGGGATGTTAAACATGAGTCATGGGTCCTCTACAGTTCAGTAAACTTGCAGGGCATCCTCCATCCGATTTCAAAGTCTGAAAGTCAGTCTTAAGATGATGGTTTCTTCTCCTTGGGGCAACATGGGAACCCACCCTTTCCACAGGCTTGTCCAACAGCCATTTTCTTGGTTCCACCCTCATCAAGCATCTGGGTGTTAACCAAGCTCTAGACCTCACTTTCCAAGAGTGTTAGGGTGATTGCCACACCTTACCCAATATTTGGGTTAGAGTCGTAGCCCCCCTAGCACAGTGAGGTGAAGACAACATTCCTCCTAAACTTTTGCATACAGGCTCAACCCTCTCAGAGCAGCGAGTTGACCACCTGGCCTTCCCTAACCTTTGGCATACAGGCTCAACCCCTTCAGAGTAACGAGTTGACCACCTGGCCTTCCCTAACCTTTGGCATACAGGCTCAACCCTCTCAGAGCAATGGGTTGTCCACCTGGCCTTCCCTAATCCATGGGGGACAGGTACACCCCTCTCAGACCAATGGGATGTTGACCTTAACCACCCTATTCTTTGAGGAATGTGCTCCAACCTCCCTGCACCCTGGGGTGGCAAAACTCTTCCTGAACATCAGGTGGGGACATCCACCCTCTTCAACTGCTGGGGAAAACTCACCCTCTCTGTATATATGGGTGGGGCTCCTCTCTTGGCCCAAGGAGATGTCTTAATCCCAGATCTCTGCTTCCACAGTTTTCTTCTTAAAGCTGATTCTCCTTCAGTCTCTCCTTTCCATGCTCTCTTTTGTCCAAGCTGACAGTGGTTTTGTTCATACAGCTCTCTCAAAAACTTTGTTGGTTTAGCATGCAGGAAGCAGGGGTCCAAGCCATCAGATAGTAAGACTTTCCACAAGTCTTTCCGAGATAACTTCATCTTCAATTCTGAGTTACGAGTTCCAAATTTAGTAAAGTCTTCAAATAGGGCATTTTCATCTGGGAATTTGATTTCCACAAACTTGGAAGTTCCAGAATCAGTTTCTGTTTCTTTTTGCCCAAAAGTTCAGTCCTTAGTGTATTTCTCTCATCTAGTATTTTGCTATAAGCTGCACGGAGAAGCCAAGCCACATTCTCCAAGTTTACATTGGAAAGTTCTTCAGCTAAATGCTCTGGTTCACCATTTTCAAATTCTGTCTTCCATATAACACTAGGAGTTAATCTTGTTAAGTTCTCTGCAACTTTAAAACATGGATCGCCTTTCCTCCAGTTTCCAATAATAGTTTAATCATTTACTTCCAAGGCATCATAGAAAGTCTCTTTAGCATCCATATTACTATCAACAGTTTCTTCAAAGCGATTTAGGTATTTTCCATCAAGCATTTCACAATTCCTCCTAAAAATACCCCTTACCCATTTATAAAACCGTTCCAACATTTTGGTATATGCAAAAGCACTTCCCCACTCCTGGAACCAAATTCCCTATTAGTCAGCCAAAGGGGTGCTAATGTGAAATACCAAAAATGGGTTGGTCTTTATAAAGGGTATTTATTTGGGGTAGAAGTCCACAGAAACCAGGCCATAAAGCATTAAGTTACTTCTCTCAACACAGTCCATTGCCACCTGTTAGAGCAAGACATTTGCCGGCGTTTGCCAGGGTTCAGGCTTCTGGGGTTCCTCTCTTCCCGGGACTGCGTTTCTCTCTGGGCTTAGCTCCTGTTTCCTCCACAAGGTCAGCTGGCTCCTGTTTCCTCCACAAGGTCAGCTGGCTCCTGTTTCCTCCACAAGGTCAGCTGTAGACGATCAGGCTTGTTTCTCTTCTCCTGGGGCCTTCTTTCCAATATCAAAACTGCTTCTCAAAAGACTGCTTCAACTGTCCTTTGTCTTGCCTGCCTTTTATATTCAATTCCCCACCCACCAAGGGGTGGGGCTCAATGCCCTAATCCTATCCTAATCATGCCCAGATTAACAGATCAGTTTACAAGCATGATTCAATTATATTTTTGGAATTCATAATTACATCATACTGCCACACCTATATTGCTGAGATTAGATGAATTTGTAATTGTGCTTATTAGCAAGCAATTTTTCAAGGAATTTTTGTTCACAAAAGAGAAGTTTTAAAAAAGTTTCATAGTCACTGGTGATTCAAAATATATTCAGTTTTCTTTCAGGTTATAGATATAACTTTTTTACATTAAAATATATCAATAAATCATGCAACCACAATATAATTTTATTTTCTATGGTTTTGAATTAACATTACACTAGGGTGGAGAACCATACTATTTTAAATTTTCAACACCTCCAAAAACATATAAAAATTGGCCAGTAGTTTTTTTTTTTTTTTTTCTTTAAGCAATGTTTTGTAGTTTCCTGTGTATAGGTCTTTTACATGCTTGGTTAAATTTATTCCTAAATATTTGAGTTTTTCAGTTGCTATTTTAAGTGGAATTTTATTCTTGAATTCCTCCTCAGATTTCTCATTACTGGTGTACAGACACACTACTGATTTTTGTGTGTTGATCTTGTGTCCTCCCATGTTGTTGAATAATTTTTTATAGCTCTGGTAGCTATGTTGTAGCTTTTTGGGGGACTATATATTTATCACGTCATCTGCAAACCATGAAATTTTACTTCTTGCCTTCCAATTTGGATGCCTTTTATTTCTTTTTCTTTCCTAAGTGCTCTATGTAGAACTTACAGTAATGTGTTTAATAATAATGGAGACAGTGGTCTTCCTTCCCTCACTCCAGATCTTAGAAGGAAAGTTTCAGTCTTTCACCATCAAGCATGATATTAGCTGTGAGTTCTTCATACATGTCATTAATCATGTTGAGTATGTTTCCTTCTAATCCTATTTTTCTAAGTGTTTTGTTTTTCTGAATAAAGGATGCTGGATTTCATTGAATGCCTTTTCTGCATCAATTGAGATGATCATTTGGTTTTTCCCCTTCAATTTGTTGATGTGGTATATTACATTAATTTGTTTTATGATGATCCACCATGATGGTCATGGTGTATAATTATTTTGATGTGTTGTTGGATTCAATTTGGAAGTATTTTTTTGAGGATTTTGAATTCATTAGAGTTCTATAATTTTTGGTAGTATGTTCGTCTGGTTTTGGCATTAAGGTAATGTTGGCTTTATAGAATAAGTTAGGTAATGTTCCCTCCTCTTCAATATTTTGGAAGAGTTTGAGGAGAATTGGTATTTATTCTTCTTAGATTGATTTATAGAATCCACCTGTGAAATCATTTGTCTCTGCTTGGTTTCTTTTGTGTGTTTTTTGTTTGTTTGTTTGTTTTTGTTGGGAGGTTTTTGATGATGGATTCAATCTTATTATTTGTAATTGGTCTGAGAAGGTCTTTTATTTATTTTAGAGTCAGTGTAAGTTGATTTTTGTGCCTAGAAATTTGTCCATTTTATCTAAATTTTCTGATTTTCTGACAAATAATTCTTCATAGTATCCTACGATCTTTTTATTTTATTTATATATTTATTTTTTTATTTTGAGTTAACAAAAATATGCAATACAATAGTACTGGCATTTATAATTACCCATACAATTACTTCCACCAGAGAACTTCATTTCTTTATGCCTTTGATCCACTCTCTAGTGTCCTTTCTTTTCAGTTTGAAGAGCTCTTTTTATCATTGCCTTTAGGAAAAGTCTGTTGATGATAAATACCTCAGCTTTTGTTTATGTGGTAATGTCTTAATATCTCCCTTATATTAGAAAGTCAGCTGCAGGGTTTATTAAATAATGGATTGGCAATTATTTTCTTTCATATCTTAAAATATTTCATTCCATTACCTTCTTGTCTCCACAATGAGAAATAGACAAAATCAAATTGAAATTCCCTTGTAAAATAACATGTAGTTTCTCTCTTGCTTTCATTACAATCCCCTTTTCATTGGCATTCAAAATTTTCCCTACTTATGTGCCTGGGTATGATTCTTTTTGAGTTTATCCTGTCTGTAGTTCTTTGGGACCCTTGAATATACTTATTCATGTCTTTCATTAAATTTGGGGATTTTGCCATTATTTATTTGATTATTCCTTCTGCCTGTTTTTCCCTTTACTCATCTTTATTGGCTAAGAAATTATGTGTATTGTTATGCTTGATGGTTTCCCACAGGTCTCAGAGTCTTTGATCACTTTTTTTACTTTCTTATTTTTATTAACATTTTTTTTGCATTAAAAAGACAGCACTTTTATGATATAGTTAGATATGCGAATTCAACAATAAGCACCATTTCAACTTCTAAAAACTTAGCATCTTTTAGCAACAAGGTATAAAACTCCAACTCAAACTAACTTAGACACAAGGAGCCTTTATCAGGAGGCTACTAAAGTATTTCATGTAGTTGAAGGGTTGCAAGACTTGGCTCTTATACAGCTCAATCCCAGGAACAAGGTAGACCAGCACTCTCCCTTTCATTCTGTGCATTTGGTGATTCAATTTCAACACCTTTCATTAAAGCTTGTGCTTTCTCACACGGCAGCCACTGGCAGCTTTCAAACCTCCCATCCCACAGCTTCTACCATCAGGGAATTCTCATCTCTTCCTTTAGTTCCTGTTCAAAAAGTCCTGAGAACAAACTCTGATCTGCCTACCTTGATTTGCATGATTTTATCCAGGGCTGTGGAGAACCCTGAATGGCAGACTCTTCTTAAAGGGCATGATTAGAATCCAGGCAGAAGTAACTCTTCGAAAAATAGAAATACTAGACAGGAACTGGACAGACACACCAAGAATAAGTAAATCAACCAGAGATTCTAAAGTTCGAGTAATGCCAGAAAGTTTAGCTGGCATCACAGAATGTTAGAAATTGGCATTAAGGCACCATTCGGTACATTTTTTTTTTTTTACATCTATTTCACGGGCAAAGCAATGAATAAATTTAAAACTTGATTACACACTATTGTCTCTCTTCCCTTTCTTAAATGTTTTCTGTCACTTCCCCAAGGCATCTAAATTTTCAGCATGCAAGGCATCCACAATGTTACTGTCAGAATTGACTATACTATTTTCAGAGTTCAAATCTTCAAACGTGCATTTCCTTATTCCGGGTTCACAGCATTTTCTTCCAGGCTTTGTGATTCTAATGCAATTTCCAGTTCATACTCCTTTTTCAATTGCTGCATTTTCGTGTTTAAATCCAGTAATATTCTGGCCAGCTGGCTGTCTTGGAAACCCATTTCCAGTAGTTCTGCGCGCAGCCCGGCCAGGGCGCCCGCCATGCGCCTTTCCCTGCTCCTCCTGCCCCATCGCTGTCACCGCCCCCGTCAGTTCCACAGCCGCCGCGGCCGCCGCAGTTGTCACCACCGCCTCCCAAGCCTTCCTGGAACCCCCGCAGGGAACCGTCCCCTGGAAGGCGCGCATCAGCTGCCCCCTGATGTCTTCTAGCAGCAGTCTTGTGGGGGGTCCCTTCTCCTGTGCGTTGGTGCTCATGCCAACCCGGAGAAGCCATCCGCGGGATAGGAGACTGGGGGCTAAAGCCTTACTAAGTTGGGTGAGAGACCTGGTAAGTTCCTCTTCGAGGGGCCTGGAGTCTCTCAGCCATCGCGGAGAAGTCTGTGACCTCCTCCAGCACGTTCCTCAGGGTCTGTTTCCAAGTTTGGGAATTAGAACAGGTCAGGGAGAGTAAATAAGGGAATCAGCCAGACCGCAGCCCAGTGGGACGCTATTATTTCTTCAATGCTCCTTATCCCTTTTTATTATTTTATCTTTCTGCTCCTCACCCTGAAACTTTTCATTTGTCTTTTATTTGAGTTCACTAATCTTTCTTCTCCCAGCTTCAAGAGGACTGTGAAACTATCTAGAGAATTTTCATTTTAGTTATTGTGGTTTACAACTCCAGTATTTCTGTTTCTTTTTGCTTCCTTTTTAAATATTTCTATCCTGTATTAAGATTCTCATATTTATTTCCCCCCTGGTATCCTTTAGTTCCATTTTTATACTTATCTCCTTCAATATGTTGAACTTCTTTATTTAAAAAAAAATCTTTATATGGATTTTTATCTTGTTCCTTTTGATCAGGCATCATTTGCTGTTTCTTTGTTTGCCTTGTAATCTTTTATCACACAATGCACATTTTAATATTTTAATGTGTTATCTCTGGGATTTAGTCCGCAAGCTGTCTACTCCTTAAGTTTGTATCTAGTTTGTAATATGACAGAGATTTCCTTGAATGCCAGGTGGTAACTAAAGTTTTTTTAAAATGAAAAAAAAAATTTCAGTTTTTATAAATTCGCTTTTCTTTTGGCAGATGCTTTCTTTCATAGTTTAGCCCTCCTATCAAAGAAATCATCCGTATACAACTATGAATTGCAGGATCAACTTCGTGTTTTCTGAGCCTGCCTCTTGTCCTGGCCTTGTGCTTTCCTGTGGCCTTAGAAATACCCCCATTTACAGGAATTCAAATACCTCCTCTAATCCTTATGAAATAGACATTCTCACCTTTCTGGGTACTCAATTTTATGATGTAAAACAGCTTAATTCTTTGCTCCAGGCTGCTTTGAGTTAATTGTTTTTCATAAGGTGTTTATGTTTGCAGAGCAAGTTCTGGGATGTTAAGTATAGGGTCTGGATAATAAGGAATGCCATTTCCATGAACTGAAGGTATAGAAGCAGCAGGGGGAAGGCCAAACCGACCAGTGGCCCAATCCCCTACTTGAGAAGAAAAGCTGACACCAAGGTAAGAATCAGAGCCTGTATATTGTAAACATATTAATTGCCTAAAACTATGTTCATGGTGTTCCAGGCAGCAACCTTGCTCCCCCATAGAAGCACATAACATTGTATGAGCTGTTAATAATTTACTGAGCTACGAGCATTGCTTCACTGTTCTATGAAGTATAGCAGACACCTACACTGCTGCTGAGCCCTATATAATCTTCGTTTCCCTGCTGAGCAGTACAGTAACTGCCCAACCAGCTGTCATTGGGATCTGTGAGTAATAAATGGCATGACTGCTGCTGGCCTCCCATGTTGTTTCTTTGGAATTTCAAAGTATTCAGTCAGCCTTCCCAGGCTCTACCTCCTGCATTACAGTGAGCCAGAGGAAAGTTTCCTACTTCAGATTTTTAGGGTACCACCACTATCTATGTCAGCTTGGCCCTGACATACAGTGCATGGGTGTCACTCTGCTCCCTCTGGAATAGAGCCAGGGAACCATAATGGGAGCAGAAAACGGCAAGGGATGGGTTGGGTGAGGGGTCAGTAAGAGCACCATAAGCCTCTACCATTCTTAAATGTTGCATTTTCTTGATTGGCACTCATTCAGTTACTGCAATATATTAACAAATTTTTTGGAATTCTGAGGAAGTTGGTTATACCAGATTTTATTGTTTCATCAAAAGTTCTGTGGGTGAACAGCACATTGGAGCATCTTACACAACCCTCTTGTATGACCAAAAGCCCCCACATATGCTTTTTGTAGGCTGCCCTAGTCAAGGGAATGGTACTGTTTCGATATCAGATTTTATGTACATTTTGCAATTGAATAAGAGAAACAAATTGAATAAGAGAATAGCATTCAAGAGAAAAAAATATATACCAGTAGAAAGAAATAATGCTAGCAATGATACTTACAAATGAAAAGGATGCAAATTCAGAGTGGGTACTGAAGTAAGGTAGAAATAAAATCCAGATGTTTTGGTGAGTAATAATTGTTGCTTCCTGAAACCTTAAAATAACTTCTAATTTAGACCACAAATATGAAAGACATCAAAATCCGTGTTGCTTCTAAGTATTCACTAATGAATTAAATATGTACTTGATTATAGTCTACAAAAAACTATTAATTATTAGTTTGATCTCTCTCATATAGATGTGTTCACATGCATGAACCTGCACACACAAAATAGACACATAAACACACAAGTAGACACAAACATGTACACCCAAGCTGCCCTTTTTCCATGTTACAGGGGAGCAATTTATTTAAACAGTTAACTCATCTGAAGAGTCACCTGTAATTGAAGTCTAGGACTCAAGTTTAAACCTCTAAAAATGTTGCCTTCATTTGTACATGTGAGAATGCATTGAGCCAAAATGAAGAAACATCTTTACTATTATGATCTCATTAAACTGCTGGGAGGAGCATGTTGTAATTAGATGAGCAGGAACTTTCCCATAATTAATCCTTCAGGAAATTAACTCCTCTAATTTGTTTTCCCCTAATTGCACTTTCATGGCCATTTGTATTCTTTCTTATGGTTTCCAGTAGTAGACATGTTTGCAAAATTATTTAATCTACATCCATATATTTTCAACAACCAGTGAACAGTAATTTTTAGTATGAGGCAAAAAATTGTTCAACTAAACGTGAGATTGAATTAATCAGATATTTACTCAATTGAGTTAGACTCTTAAATCAAAGTCATGTTTGATTCCCAAAGGTATTTAAAAGATAATAAAATAAAATGAACTAAACCCATATATTTTATCTTATCTATATGAATCTGGAAATGTAACAAAAAATGGGGATGACTAGAAAATAGACAATTTTTCTTTAGCTTTAGGGAGTTATCATTTAGAGGTGGCTAAACATTGAAAACGGGATGTAATGGTGGAGGGTGACACCCTGGAATAATGTTATTCTGTAGTACTATTCAATTTGCATTTAACCGTAGATACTGGTTTATAACTAATTTGCTTGATAATATTTAAAGGTGTTTTGTTTAAATATCTCATTAATTTTAAACAATAACTGAAAAAATATGTTGGTTTTATGGCGTGTATGTTGCTTCTAGATTCACTTAATTGCTACTGTAGTCTCCACAGTTTTATTAAATTGCTTTTTGACTGTTGGGCAATAGAGAAAGATTAATTACAGTCACAGAAAATTAATTTACAGTGATTAAGGAAGTTTAATCCTAGTTTCATGGTAAATCAAATGAGTGACAAATGTTTACAAATTGGGGTTTAAGTTCCAATTTGATTCAGGCCTTCTGATTTCCCACACAATGCTATTTCCCCTACAAACCACTGCTTCAGGATATTTAGATAGCTGGATCAGTAATTACAAAAGAAACTGTGTACCATTGATAAAATTGTACTTGTAAGATTTTAAAACTTTGGATTAAAATGTTAGTGTACCTTTAAGAAAAGCTGCAAGATAGAACTACTGAAAAATTAATACACAAATTGAGGTATAGAAGATCATTCCCGCATGTTTGCACTAGGTTGCAGTGGAGACCTAGATTTAGCAGATATATTTCAAATTAGGCATCTATTGCCTCACTCCATACTAAAAGAATGTTACATTATTTTTTTCTAATATGAAATCACATATCAGAATATAATAAAATTATGAGACAGAGGAACACATTGAGATCCTTGGATATTTTGACATTACATTTTTGAATGATATCACCAGTTTCTAGAAATAATCTGCATTCATCCATCCAGGCACTGGTAGACAATGGTTGGAATGGAGATATTAAGTGAGGGTTATTTAGAGGGTCTACCCGTATTTAGGAAATATGACCGCCTCTAAATTATTCTAAGAACATACCACATGAGCATGCAAAGAGGATTTATGTTTTCCATGGGCAAATCTATCAACAGAAAGTAGCAAAAACAGTTCTTAAAAGTAGTTCATATAGTAGAATTGCTACATAGTTTTTCTTTCTATAAAAATGTAAAATCTATCACAAAATTCATTATTCTCACTTAAATAGCATTTGGAATATGATATCATCTAGCACTTATTAAGCCTTTGCTATATTCCAGTCCTATTACATGTGTTTCATCTTTTCAACAGCTATGTATTAAAGTTCTGATTGTTTTCAGATTGAAAATGGAGTACAGTAGTGAAGTTATTTGCTTAATACACTTACTAATTGGTTTAATCAGAAATTAACTCTGTGTCTTGTCTCCAAATTCATCAATATTAAACTCATTACTATATGAATACCTTGATAAACCTCAGCTACCCATACATTATAACCAGTATATTTAAATAAGATTTAATTATATGAAATAGTTATTATTATTCACTTATGTAATCTATCTTCCATATGGTCATAGGTGAAGATTATATAATTAAGATTTTCTTTAAATTAAAAAAAATCCTTTTATACAAACTAATCACCATAAAAAGGGAAATAAAATAAATTATGTCAAATGAAAAAAATGAGACCTGATTTCCTTACCCTTACTTAATTCTCATTAATAACTTCAATATTTTTTTTCTGTAAGGTGTATGTATTTCAAAATTCCCATTGCCTTCTTGCCCTTTTAGCCCTTAAAAATGCTGAGACTAACATCTTCAGGTTGAAATCCCCTATAAGTCAGAGCTGATTAGTAGACTAGGGATAGGGACCTTATTAAAATTTGAGGGCTTTAAAAAGACTTAAAAATAAATATTGAAGTATTGGAAAGAGAATGCAGAACAAAATATTAGCATGGTTGAGTTATCAAAGTATTTGAATGAGCTGACATGGCAATAATTTAACACTTTGTCAACTGATATACATAAATTTTCATTTGTAGAGAAGAGAAACCTGAATGGGAAACACTTGGAGACATTAATAAAAATGTTATTACTATCTTTTTCTGAAAGTCTACTGAATACAAAATTCTAGTCACAAGGTAAGAAACATTGTGTTTAATTTCTAGTGTTTTTACTATGGAATATTTTGGCTTTTTAGATTTTCCCCATGACTCTTCCTACAGCTCTTTTCACTTCCTTCCTTCTCAGGCTGTAAATAAATAGATTCAGCAATGGGAAGATGACTGCATAGCATAAGGAGATAAGTTTGTCTCCCTCTGCTGAGTAGAGTGACTTGGGTCTCATGTCCCTGACCAATCCTGTCCCATAATATATGGTCACAACAATCAAGTGGGACATACAAGTGCAAAGAGCTTTTTTTCTGCCCTCCACAGAGTCTATTCTCATTACAGCCACCAGGATGCAAATATAGGAGAGGATAATTAGGAGGAAGGGAATTAAGACCATTCCAGTACCTCCTGCCATCATCATAGCCTCCTGCAGGGAAGCATCATCACAGAACATGTGAAGAGTGATGGGCAATTCACAGAAAAAGTACATAAGGACCACAGAGTGGAAGGATTGCAAAATAAAGAGGCATCACTGAGGCAAGGAAGCCAATGGTACAGGTCGCCCAGAGCCAGGGCCAGACACACAGATGAGCTCATGATAAGCAGGTATCGTAGTGAGTAACAGATGGCCACATAGCAATCCACAGCCATCACTGCAAGCAAAACGCATTCAGTTGACCCAAGGAATAAAGTGATGTAGGTTTGTGCAAGGCAGAAGTTGTACGATATAACTTTCCTGGTTGCAAGAAAGTTAAAGAGCATCTTGGGGACCACATTGTGCTAAAAAATATTTTGAGAAAGGCCAGATGGCAGAGGAAGTAATACATGGGTGTCTGGAGAGAGGAATCAAACCACTAGAGAGATGATGCCTGTGTTGCCAAGGAGATTTGCCAGGTAGATCAGTAAGAAGAGGAAGAAAAGGGGGATCAGTCTGAGGGAGATTGGAAAATCTCACCAGGACCAGCTCGGTGATAGTGCTGGAATTCTCACATCCCATTTTGGCCACTGAATTGTGCCTATTTAAATTAGAGGAAAGAGAAAATAAAAATGGTTTTACATGAAAATTTTGAGATTGCATCAATTCTTTTACACATGAATGGCAATTCTGAGGACAAGTATATATTGCATTTAAATAATTATTTGTGAAATTTCATTGAACAGATATTTGTTTCAGAATAACACATTGGTAAAACATGTAATATTTCTCCAAATCAAGGTATGAATGATCTAATTACTAGTTTTAGAAAAATTACATAGGAAACTTTGGATTCAATGCTGAAAATTATACCCACATCTACCTATTATTTCAAAGTATTATACAATAATTCTCCATATTTGATTTATCACATGCTATTGTTATTGGTTCAGATAAATAAATTAACTTACATTAGGGGAAGAGAAATGATGGTTGAACATAATTTCATTTCCATTCTACTACATTGAACATTTAAAAAAATATTTTATAGTTGACATTTAAGCAAGACAAAAGATTTTTTCCCATTTCTCTTCCCAAAGGAGCGAAACTCATTATATCATAAAAATGGAATAATACACACAACTTAATTATTTTTGCATTCTCACCACTTGAATATTAATTAGAAGAATATGAGTAGCCCACCAAACCATCAAACTTTAAACTTCTAGCAATGCTTTTACAGATGATAATCCAGTTGTTTCAAATTAGGCATTTTGATCATTTAAAATATGTTATGAGAAGTCATTATGAGATTATGACTCATATATGGACAAATATCTACAGTGATCTACTTTAGGTGTTCTTTAACAAAATCATTGCATTAAATTCACCAGGCTGTGTTCAGTTGGGAAGAAAGGTGAGTTATATAATTTGCAGAATAACTTACACACCATACACAGGTCAAAATCTGCTGCTATTAAGAAAAAAACAAGACACTAAACATAATCAAAATAAAGCAAAGAAATATTTATTATTTATGAGATTATATAAACACAGAGGAACTTGAGGAACACAAATTAAACAGAGAGCCTAATGTTTGCACAGACTCAAACTCCCTGTGCCTTAACATGTCTCCTTTTTCCCTTTCTACTCCTTACCCTTCATCCTTCCTACAGCATCTCCTCTTCTGACATCTCCTCACTGACTAACATGCAAAGAATTTTCTATATCCTGCTCAACCAACATATGAACACACTGTCCTTGTAGCTTGCTTTCCTGTTTGCACAGTCAAAACACCAGGTGGCCATGCTATATGATTCACAAGACAACATGGGAGGATGGGAAAGAGAGAGAGAAATAGAGAGTGAGAGAGAGTGCAAAGATCAACTTTATTCTTGGGGAAGGATGTACGTGAGCTTAGGAAGAGATCAGATCCCATACTTAACCATTCTGTTGATATTAGGAAATATCTTCATCCATATTTTGTTTTTTACTGGCTACTGATAAGTGGATTTTCCTGCAAAGGGTCAAATGTCAACTCTCCAGCTAGAAATAGCTAGCATGAGAGCCATGCCCATTTGTCAATCACTTGATTTAATCATATTTAACATTATTTTCTTGGAACTGTGCTCTTGAATTCCAAGAAAGTTAGGTTGTAAAGAATAGCACTATTATGACCTAAGATATGTAAAATCTGTTTCCCTGTTTTATATCTTAAACTATAGCTTTATAAATTATCCACATTCTCCTTATTCCTTTCCTTAACTATCTCAACCATATATTACTGGTAGGGGTTGAAATGAAGGATAATGTGAATACATGAATGTTAC
This sequence comes from Tolypeutes matacus, assembly GCA_026826555.1. Taxonomy (NCBI): domain Eukaryota; kingdom Metazoa; phylum Chordata; class Mammalia; order Cingulata; family Chlamyphoridae; genus Tolypeutes; species Tolypeutes matacus. Next base: position 35,425 of record JAKSZT010053909.1, read on the forward strand.
TTGCCAGGACTTATAAATCTGAATTGGAGACTTAAGTGAATTGAGCAAGATCTATAAAGAGAGGCAAAGTTTTGAGTTGGAACCCAAGGGGAGCTAGTTAACATCATATAACAAAGAAAAACAAAACTAATTTAAGTTCCATGTGTAGCTAATGGCAACCAGCTCATTAATGTAATCTTTAATTTCCTATTTTTGGTGACATCTGTTAACTCCATTACTTCTATTGGTTGTAACATCTCAAATTGGAAGGTCTAAAAATAATGAATTTGTGGCAACATATTTTTAATAAATACACATTTCTTCACTTAAATTTTGTCAAGTAACAAAATAAAGTTAAATATTTTATTCACGGTTGTCTGCTTACATTTCACTTGATTAGAAAAGATAATATTCATTCTTCATTCTGATAATATAAAAGCAAGTTTTTAACAAAATGTGCCTATGTGTATACAAATGATGACTATTTAGACAAAGAAAAGCCACATTTTGTAAAATGATTTTCAGTGTCTTTTTCACACATTTTCCTTTTTGGAGTAGTACTATAGCATAGTTCTACACTTCAAATGAAGACATTCATGGATTTTCCAGTCAAAATTATAAACCAGGCTCTGGCTTGTTTTGTGATTTCCTCTCATGAAGTAATGATTGTGTTTTCTATGATTTAAGACATGATACATTACTAAATGTGAATAATTCTTTTGTTATCAAATATATACAATATTGAAACTAAGTTCATTGACAAGCAAGGAATGCCAAAATTAAGACAATTAGATCTCAATAATTATTTGTCTGTATACTAACATGCCTCAAAAATAATGTATCCCAGAGACTACAATGGCCTTCACCTATCTTAGATAATTTATTAGGCAATGAGATTAAGCTGTGTCTCTACTAACAATTGTTTAATTGTTCATACAAATTTCAATGGTCTATTGGCAGAACCTTCCAATTTATAAATTAAGACACTAAATTAGTTTTCTTTTTATCTATTCCCTTTCTTTTTTTATTTTTTATTTTTAAAGAAGCTTTAAATTACATATATGATACATAAAAAATATAGGGGATTCCCATATGCCCCACAACCCCCACACACTTTTGTATTAACAAATTTTTCATTAGTGTGGTACATTTGTTACAAGTGATGAACACATATTGAATGAAGCATTGCTGCTACCTGTGGACTATAGTGTACATCATATTTTACACTCTGTCCTGCACACAATTTTGTAAGTTATGACAAAATATATAATGGCCTGTATCTGTCATTGCACTATCATGCAGGACAATTCCAGTGTCCCCAAAATGCCCCCATATTAAGCCTGTTCTTCCCTCTTCCTCTCCTTAGAACCTCTGGTGGCCACTGCCTTTATATCAATGATAAAAGTTCTTCAATTGCTAGAATAATAATAAGTCTATAATAGAAGAGTAATAAGTCTATTAGCCCATTGTTCAGTCCCTAATCTTGAGGATTTGGGGATGGTGATGACTACTCTGCTTCTAATGAGAAGGGGCCTAGATTCCATGGGGCAGATGGATAGAACTATCTTGCTTGCAGTTGCAAACACTCTCTGCTACTTGAGATGGGCTTTGTCCATTATCATCTTCTTGTTAATTGTCCTGGGTGAGTTCAATGAATTGGAGAGTGGATGTCCATTTCAAAACAGTATTTTTGAGCATCTAATTTGCTCCAGCTATAGCTATAGAAGATGGAATAAATTAATATTAATTTTAAAAAATGCTAATGACTCTCATATTCTAAAAGGAAATATACCTCATGAATGTGCAAGTTTATCATATTTGTATTACCATGTAGTGATATCTGCTATGAAGTGAAACAATGCAGATTAAAGTAAACAATTAAAAAAATACCAATTTTGATAAAACAGTCAAGCAAAGCATTTTTGAGTAGGACATAGTTCAGTGGAGACCTAGAGAAAATGAGGATATAAATAAGTAAGGGAGAATCTTTTAAGGAGAAAGATCAGCAAGCACAAAGTCCCTGAATAAGAAATAAACTTGTTATTCAAGGACTGCAACAATGGAAGTGAAGTGAAAAGGTGGAAATTAGAAATAGATCATGTTGGGAATAAGCAGGGCAGTTGAGTCAAAATATACTCTTATAGATTCTTAGGTTTTCAGATTATTTTCTAAGTTGTTGAGAAATCATTTGAAGGGTTTCAATAGTTGAATGAATTACATTTAAGGAGAGATAATGAATAGTGTAAGCATATTAAATATAATCTTCTGAGCCAATCTATTGAAACACACTTTGGGAAAGAAACTAGATGAAGACAGATGTCAAAAGACAATGAAACATAGCACGTTCCCATATTTAGACCTGGGGAAAAGAAAGAGGATTCATCAAATGATACTGAAAAGGTGTAACCAAGGTAGTACAAATAAAAAGTGATGGTGGGGAAATATGTTCTCCAGTAATGGTGATTTAGATGATTCAGTCAAATGTTCCCAACAAAAAACAAAGAGAAAATTTTGAAAAAATTCCCAAAAACATCCTCTTAGTGTCTTCAGAGAACAAAAATATTATTGGAAAGAGATGTGATCAAATCTGGAGTCCTAAGAAAACCCAGGAAAAATGCTTTTGGAAACAGATGTGATAAAATCTGGGATCATAAGGAAATGCAGGAAATTGGATATGGAATTGGGATCTTTGCTCCTGAAGCATCCACCTATCTGGAAGAGGAAATGGAGTTGATGAGAAACCACTATGGCATTTCAACTGACATGAAAAGCTTGGGGACAAAAGATGGCATTAAAATACGTAATGGTAAATGGAGAACAAATAGCTATACCCTAGGTTTGAGCATAAAACAGAAATATAACTGTATTTCTAAGACCAAGGTACAGTTTTGAATATTCTCAATCCAATTAGGTTACTCAGATTACCTTATCTGCCTTAAAAAAAAAAAAGAAGCAAAAATGTATCCTCTCAAATAAAAGGTTATGTCTCAAATTGTCTCTTAAATATTTTGCCTACAACATGCAGCTTGCATACACTCAAAATCAGCCCCAAATTGATTGTAAAAAGCACAATTTATGGAGGACCCAGATAATGAGAATACTTGTGAATTCAATGGATGTGAGCCCATTGCCACATTCTCATTACCATTAAATTAATGTGTGTTAAATATCTATCAAAATATGTGTTATTTAATGTGTGTTAAATAGCTATCAAAAGATGATAGAGGTTAATTATCCCGTAAAGATAAACCATTGTATCTGAAGATGCCTGCTGTAGTCAGAGAATGCAGCCATTTCAGTGACTCCACATTCCTCTTTGCTGGTGGGCTAGTTAAGTGCTTAGTTGGTATTAGGAAGATAAACTATTATTGATAACATGCATGGCTGTTATCACTGTTCCCAAGCTGCAATTCATGGACTCATTAAACAAATACTAGTGCTTCTGTGAAGAGAAGTTGAATAACATCCAGTAGTTTGGTCATTTTGTCTACCTCATAGTTGAGGATTTGCACAGAAATGCCATAGCTCACCCAAGCAAGAATGGAACAAAGGGGATTAAAGTTCTAACTTCCATCTCTTTTCACCTAATTTACTCAGCCAATGCCTGCTAATCTAAACCAAACAGGAAGTCAGAGTAAAGGGACCTCAAATTATGAAACCCAAATAGCTCATTTTCCAGGAAATAAACCATAGCAGAAAAGGACATGGACTATATGGGGAGGGGTTAAGAAACAGAAACTACCAACACAGATGGAGGAATAGTAAGGGTTAACATAGAAAGTTTGCTCCATTTGTTAATAGAGTGGACTTGAATTTTTAAAGTTAGGCACTGGGATTTCATTAATTAGCATTAAAAGACAAAAGCAAGCTTACTGAATTCAATTTAACTAGAAGAAATTGATATTCAGTAAAAGAGGATTTCCTTAATAACAGAGAAATGAGGGTTTAGTGTTTGTTTCTATTATGGAACAAAGGTTAAAGATAAGTAAGATGCCCCATTTTCTCCTAAGGTTTTGGACCCATCACCCAGCACAGTCAGCATAGTTCACTTTTTATACTTATTCTAGGATAAACATTAATAGCGCATCCTTTATTTTACAAAATGTTCCAGAGCATTAAAAGACTATTCACCTTACCTCTAAAGTTGTTTACTGATAGATTCTAGATGGGCACCTTTACTGGATGCAGGCATTTTATTCAGCAATGTTCAATTCACCAAAGCCAGACCTCTTAGATTTCTTCCTTGTACTTTTCCAAAGGGAAACAAAGAAGCAAAGTTAGTTTCTCTTTGTTGAAAGTAATGATGAGCAGCTAATGAAATCCATCACTGCCTCTATTCCTCCCAATGTATGGAAAACATTTTCAACAGAGAAAGATGAAGTAACAAGCAGAGAAATACAGAGGACAGTGTATAGGAAATAAAACAAAATAAAGTTACTCTGGTTAAGAGATTTACAATGGAGTCAGGGACTCATTCTGGAGATTGCTATTAGGTAACTATCAACCATATATCATAAACTTCCAAAGAACCCAAAGTTTCAAGCAACAATGTCCCTCAAAACCCCAAGGACATCTGGGTACCATGAAACAAACCATAAGATAAAGAACTCAGTTAACTCTTTAACCTGAAAGACAATTAAAGTACCCCAAATATCCACCAGCCACACACGACTTGTCTAATTTTCTTTTACTTTAAAAACAGTTGTCTGGAAATAACAAGAAGGGACATGCTTTGGGTTGCTACCTGAAACTCTGGCCCCTGATTTGAAATTCTAAGACACCAAATAAAAGCATTTGTTGCTTTGCAACCCGGTTTGTTATTTCTCACCTGATAGTAGCAATCTAACTTGAGCGCTGTTCCCAACAGAGGCCTGTGCTTTGCTTGTTGAAACTCTTGCAGGTTTCTCTGAGCCAGCAAAACCTTTTCTTTCCCCCGACTGACAGAATTAGGTTTTTGTCACTTGGAAAACCCACTCTCCAATCATAATGAGTGATATTAGCCAGACACAAAAAGACAAAAAATGTATGATCTCACTGATTTCAAATAATTAGGAAAACAAACTCATAGAATTAAATCAAGACTCTAGGTTACCAGGGAATGTGGTGGAGATAGGGAATGCAAAGTTAAGGCTTAAAATATACAGGGTTACTATTTGGAATGATGAAAACATTTGGTAATAGATGGTGGTGATGGTAGCAAAACATTGTCCATGATATGAACAGCATGGAAATATATATCTCAATATAATTAAAAGGAAAAATGTTAGATTGTAAATATGGTAACAAAATACAAAGTTTTGGAGAATCCATTGAACTATACTACAAAAACAGTGAACCGTAAGATAAACCATGGATTTTAATTAACAGTGCAATTATAAAAATGTAGTATCATAAAATATAACAAATATTCCATACCAAAGCATGGTGTTGGTGGTGAGGTGGTATATGGGATCCTGCATTTTATACATGATTGTTCTGTTAATCCACAACTTCTCTAATAAAGAAAGAAATCAATGCACTGTAAGTGATATGACCCAAACTATGCCTCTAGCAATATTATTTTATGCTTTAAGACAATGAGGATTTTCAGATTGGACAACTGGCCATGTTCATTATGCAAATGTTCAGAAGTTCACTAAGTTTTTTCTCTTGTTCAGTGATTATGGAGCTTTTAGGAAAATTTTAGTACATCACAGTGTTTTGAATAAATCTTGGGGAGGGAATGGGTTGGGAGAACAATTATTCAAACAAACATTCCTGAAAGACAGGGAACAGAAGGAGAACTGACATAGAGTGTGGTAAAGGAAAGGCCTTTTTCTCATAGCTGGTTAGCTTACCATTCATGATGATATACCAGGAGAGTATAATGGTCTCTTCCCTGTCTCACTTGCCAACCAGTTGTTACCAAGACTTATAGGCCAGGCAGAGACCAGGACCCAATTAAAGAAGCTGAGATTAAGGGGTTATGTCTAACTCTGGGCATAGTGATAGGAAACCTAAGTGCAGGGCCCATGTACAAAGGAAAAAATATCAACAGTTTCTCTGACATTGTTGTTTAGCAATCTGAATCCCCAATCCCACCTCAATCCCACAACAAGAAAACAAATGACATATTTCCAGCTAATGCTTCAGTGAGCTATATAATTAGGAAACAGGTCCTGGAGTGCCAGGACATTAGTTTTAGCTGACAATACAACAGGAATCACACTTTACACAGTTCTGTGCCTTCTCTAGAGCTTTCTTTGCAAATTAATTTTTCAAAAATGGACTTAAATGACAGGAGAGAGATACTTAGAAAGGAATAAATCAGGAGAACACAGGTAAATTGAGAAAATACTTTTACTGAAGGAAAATGATCACCAAATGGCTATGACAATTTCTCTTCTGTGATTGACTTTATTTGTCTTTTATTGCAGTGTATGACTACACCATGGAAGAATTAACACCCAACAACTAAATGGAAAGTAAATATTTCCCCCTGTATCACACAATGTGTGTATTCAAATTTTTTACATCAATCCTTTGGTCCAAGAATGGCATCCTGGCTTCCCCAGGAAAAAGGACATCACCCAGCAGTCCTTGTTTACAGCATAATGCCATGTGGAATGTTTTGTATTTTCTCACTTGTAAGTTGACCACAAGATTAGTTGTGCCATGGGTAAATTCTGTTTTGCAACTTTTTCCCTACAAAAGAACATGCAGAAACCCATTTTATTCTCAAAAGGAACCCAAATTTGGCAATATTACACACATACATTATCTATTATGAAAAGATTAGATTAAATGCATGATGTATATATGATAATACCATTACATATAGAAGTGGTAAGTTTAATTACATGTGAGAAAGGACAGAGAGTGCAACTGAGCTGTTCCTCATTTGCATACATCTGTTTTATTCATTGATAAGGATGATGATATAAGAGTTGAGGAAGGAAGGTTATTTGACTTGGTTATGCTTTACATCATTAAAATGGTGAAATTTATAGTACATATATGTGTCAAGTTCATTTGGGAAAGAAGCCTTTCTCACTAACTAGAAGAGAATAAGGAATTCATATAAGAGAAGATGATTGAATTTACATAAAAAATGAAAATTTTGAAGGGAAAAATCTATGGAAGAGTGTGATTTATAAATATAACTGAAATTAATAACAAAAAGGCAATGATCTTAATACTAGCTGATACTGGGCTACATCTAAAGTTTAATTTCTTTTAGCTAAAGTTTAAATGCATCAGAATTTATACCTTGATTCCATTACATCATTTGTATATGTGAGTGTGTTTGTTTGTTTTTGAGAGTTTGTGTGTATGTGTATACATTTGTCTTTGTCATTTCCTCAGGACCACAGAGCAGAACTGGTTCTTCTTTCTGAATTTGTATGCATATATTCAATCAATAATATGCATACATACAAGTCTCCATTACTCCCCTGCTCTCTTTGATCTCTTAACCAACAGCACCACCACCAAATCAATCAACTACAACATCTACGGCTTCATGTGTCACTAGCAAAATCACTGCTTTAGTTCTAAAAGCTGTTGAAACCAATAGAGCAGAAATGGGCTGGCTTTTAAAATGGAGATTTTTTTAACATGCAAGATTACAGTTCTGAGGCTGTGAAAATGTCCAAACCAAGGCTTTATCAGGCACTGCTTTTCTCTCTGGAGACCTGATTTTGTCGATATGGAAAAGTACATGGCAAGGCATATGGAGTATCTGCTGGCATGCTCCCTCCTTTTCTGGGCTTCTTTGCCTTCAGCTTCCTGCTTCATGGCTTCTTCTCTGCTTCTGTGTTCAATTAACTACAGCTTCTGACTTCTGGGGCTTCTCTTGCTAGTTCTGGGGGTTGGTCTTTGTGTTTCTCTCCATATTCATTCCATTCATAAATGACTTAAAACCCAACCTGGGCAAGGCACCACTGAAGTAAGTTAATCAAAAGGCCAGCACACACCACTCAGAACTGTGTGGGAGAGAGTGTGGTCTACGATGTGAACTGTGGTCTATGGTTGGTGGCAAGGCCCCAGGATGTGTAAGTCCATTGAGGGTGGTGGGCCACACTTGTGGGAGATGTTTGTGTGGGATGTGGTGGGAGGTGTGGGAGGTGGGCAACATGGGAATCCCAGGGGGTTCTGTGTAATATTTTCGGTAATCTAAGCACCCCTTAAAATATATTTATATATATATAAATAACATTTTTGTAAGCAAATGCACATATATGCATATATATTTATATATCATTTTACAAATAGTGGTATGTATTGTGAAAATTTTTAATTTTACCCACAATAAAAAATAAAAAAAAAAAGAGAAGAGGAAAAAAAAAAAAGGCCATTAACTGGAGATACAAGTCAAAAGGTCCTACGTACAATAGGTTCACACCCACAGGAATGGATTAGACCTCAGGACATGATTTTTGGGGGCCCATAAAAACCACAAACTACTACAACC
>JAKSZT010053910.1:13499-25642 GCA_026826555.1 Tolypeutes matacus
CCCCCCCCCAGCTGACCTGTGGAAGCATGAATAAAAATAGTTACTGTTCTAAGCCACTATGTTTTGGGGTGCCTTTTTTCATCATTATTGTAAAATTAGCTAACTGCTACACCTAATTCAAGATTCAACGTAGGCATTATTTTCTCTAGGAAGCCTTTTCTGAGATGTGGCTGGGCCAAAGGTCTCTCCTCTGCCCTCCCACAGAAAACTATGCCTTCAGCTCTGCCCTTTATATAGTATCATGAATTTGTCTCTTGGTCTATGGTTGGTGGCAAGGCTCCAGGATGTGTAAGTTCATTGAGGGTGGTGGGCCACACTTGTGGGAGATGTTTGTGTGGGATGTGGTGGGAGGTGTGGGAGGTGGGCAACATGGGAATCCCAGCGGGTTCCGTGTAATTTTTTGGGTAATCTAAGCACCTCTTAAAATATATGTATATATATATATAAATAACATTTTTGTAAGCAAATACACATATATGCATATATATTTATATATCATTTTGCAAATGTTTGTATGTATTGTGAGAATTTTGATTTTTACCCACAATAAAAATAAATTAAAAAAAAAAAAAAGCCTATGTTTTCCACCAAACTGTAACCTCCTCAAAGATAAAGGAGGAGGATGATTTGTTTCTGCCAAAGTGCCTTACCAAAAGTAAAAGCCAAAGTGCCTTACCAAAAGATGTTTCCTTAGTACAATCAAGTTAATATTCATTGCATGAATAAATGAATAACAATTTTATCACCCCCAATAAAGGATTCATATTTCCATTATCAAGGCACCTATCCTAAACAATAAGCCACTCATAGAAAATTTAGAGAAGCATACATCTTATTAAGTGTACAGCAGATATTATTAGGGGCTTTAGGTTTTTAGTTCTGAAGAGTGTTTAGATGGTAAAACTTCTAGATTTATCCCCAAATGTCTAGCCGAAACTTGATCATATATTTCCAGACACTGATTTTACTTCTTATTGTACTGTTCTCTAGGAGATGTTATTGGTGTTTATTGCAGAGCCTATTAGGGCTACATTGTTTTTAATAGGGATATTTGAATTTAACTCCCATCCTATCTTTGTCCATTTGCAGAGATAGCACCCCACTGTTAAATTATATTTCCTGAAGGTATTTACAATCCTGGTGATTTCATAGCTTGCTTAATGTACCAATCATATTAACCACTAATGTATAATTTTTTCAAACAAACCCTGGACACTACTAAATGCTGGGCTTAAACTTCAATTTAGCCCACAACTACTCTGATAATTGTTTGGTTATTGTTAGGGTTACATGAATGAAATAGAATAGGCCATTTTATCTCAAGAGAATTATTAAAGGAAATTACTAAATCTTGAGCAAAATTATATACAATTTTTCAATTTGTCCTCATATGTGAGTGCCAGTCTACCAGATCGATAAGATAGATAGATAGGTAGATAAATAGGTAGATAGATAGATGGTAGATATAACTTGTTATTTTAAAATAACTTCAAACTTACAAGATAGTTGCATAAACAACTGGCAGTGCCTAGTGAAGGAAGACTGATGATTATGTCAGGCCCTTAATATATACCTCCTAACCCAATACCCAGATCTACCAACTTTTAATATTCTCTGAGTTTGCCTTATCCATCTGTCTGTCTATTTATTTATCTATTATATGAAAATGCATTTAACTGTCATTGTCTCTGTAGTCACTCTTTTTTTTTTAATTTTTACTTGTGGTAAGATGTATACAATATAAACTTCCCCATCTCAACCACTTCCAAGCATACAATTCAGGGGGATTAATCATATTCACAGTGCTGCAGTATGCTCAACACCATCCATTATCAAAACTTTCCCATCACCCCAAACAGAAACCCTACATCCATTATGCATTAACTCTGCATTCCCCCACCTCTACCCCACCCCTGGTAATCTATATTCTACTTTCTACTTTCTATCTCTATGCATTTGCACATTATGGCTATTTCATATAAGTGAAGTTGTTTAATATCTTCCCCTTTGTGTCAGATTTAGTTCACTCAAAATGATGTCTTCAAGGTTCATCTGTGTAATTGCATAGGTCAGAACTTTACACCATTTTAAGGCTAATATTCCATTGTCTGGATATATACATGTTGTTTATCTATTCATCTGGTCATAGACATTTGGACTGCTTTCTCCTTTTGGCTCTTATGAATAACACTGCTATCTGTGAACATTGGTTTATAAATATCTGAGTCCTTGATTTCAATTCTTTTGGTATATGCCTAGAGGTGGTATTGCCAGGTCACATAGTAGTCTTATGTTTAACTTTTTTGAGGAACTGCCAAACTGTTTTCCACAGCGGTTGCAACATCTTACATTTCCCACCAACAATGTACTAATGTTCCCAGCACTTGTCATTTTCTTTTTTTAAAAAAATAGCCACTCTATTGAATATGAGGCAGTATCTCATTATGGTTTTGATTTGTATTTCCCTAATGGCTAATGATGTTGACTATCTTTTAATGTGCTTATTAGTCTATAAGATTACATTTTAATTTATGCATATTTAACATGCTGCCTACCTTTCTGTCATTTCAGAACTCACTTTAGTATAGAAGGAATTTTGTAAATAGTTGAACAAAATGCTTGTCATCTCAAGACTAAAGCATCTAGGTTGGGAAGAGTTGTTTATCTTTCATTCCAGTTCAGTTTTTCAATTGCACAATGTGGCTTTTCTTTCTTGAATAATATCTAAAGTAACCATAATTGGTTTCTTTTTGAACCAAGCCTAATGTTTTGCAGAGGTGTTTTTTAAAAATTTTTTCTCTGATGTTTATGTGGTCTTTGGTTTTTCATTGTTTTGGACTTCAAAAGAGAGAGTAACAAAGTTCCTTTCCTCCATCCCACACAGCAAGTATGTCTCCACATCTCAGTGACTTTTGTCTTCTCTGCATTTCTTTAACTTGTTTCATCCCTGATAATCCCTGATACAGTTCAAATCTATCAGCTCTCACTGCAATAAATTTTCATCTGATTTTTTTGTGAAAAAATTTTAATGTATTCCTTTAGTCTTCTTCCCTCTAAATTCACCCACCCCCAAGCCCACATACTCCAGATAGATCTCTGTCCTCCACTCTTCCTTTTTCTGGAAGCTTGTTATTTTTAAATTATTTTCTTATTAATTTTATTTGTGGTTTTTTGGCGAGGTTTTGGATCAGAGAAGGGTCACAACTGTGGCAAGGGAGGATCACTGGTGTGGGATGTCTGTGATGAGGGGATATGTGGAGAGGAGTGCACCTGGGGCATGACTCTAAGGTATAAATATGTTCAAGTACTCTTGGGGCACTGTCTTGGTGTGTGGAGACCCACACTATAACTGAAAGAATATTGAATTCCTATCCTGGGGAGTCCTGCTACATTCTCTAATAGTATGGCAAGAATCTACTGAGTACATTGGCAGTGCCTAGTGAAGGAAGACAGATCATTATGTCAGGCCTTTGATATTATGATTGTACTTATGAAACTTTTCTTAGGAAATTGAAACTTAGCCTAGTATTATATATTGCCTAAGAGTTACCTCCTGAAAGCCTCCTTGTTGCTCAAATGTAGCCTCTCTCTAAGCCAAACTTAGCATATAAACACACTACCTTCCCCCCAGCATGGGACATGACTCCTGGGGATAAGCCTCCCTGGCACTGGGGGATTATTACCAAGCACCAACAAGCAATGCATCTGGAAAAAGACCTTGACCAAAAGGGAGAAATGTTAAATGAAAATGAGTTTTTATGGCTAAGAGATTTCAAAGTGAGTCAGGAGTTCATTCCAAATGTTATGTTTATGCATATCTCAGTAGAATCTCATTGACTGCCACAGTAAACAGTGTCTCATACAGCAGGGCTCCTGAGGGCTTTAGAGACATCTAGACCCTATAAGCATAAGGGTAGATAGACAGGCTCAGGAATTTGGCACCTTGTCAGTGGGCCTTACTTTGGAATTTATGGTCCTCAGTGTAACAGTGTTAGACTCATTAACAGTTTCCTTACACATGGCTCTTCTGCCCCTTTTATTTGAACCTATAATTAGCACTATACTTGTTAAATGTATGTCCCAGAGACTTAAATCTTTGGACTGCTCATGTGCCAGTGGAGCCCTGAATCTCAGCAGAGTTGCAACACCTACACTCCAGTTCATTGGACTCACCAAGGACAACTAATGAGGAGATGATGATTGACAGTGCCCATCCCAAGGAACAGAGAGGTTCTGAAACTGCAAGCAAGGCAGTTCCATCCATCAGCACCATGGGATCTAAGCCCTTTCTCTATTATAAACAGAGTGGGCATCACCATTCCAAAATTCTCAAGATTGGGGAATGAACAATGGACTAAAGCAGACTTACTATTATTCTATTATAGACTTATTATTCTAGCAATGGAAGAACTTTTATCATTGACATAAAGGCAGTGACTACCAGAGGTTCTGAGGGGAAGGAGAGGGAAGAATAGGTGTAACATGGGACATTTTGGGGCCATTGGAATTATCCTGAATGACATTGCAATGATGGATACAGGCCATTATATATTTGGCCAAAACCTATAAAAATGTGTGGTGCAAAATATAATCTACGATGTAAACTATTGACCATGGTTAGTAGTAAAGCTTCAATATGTGTTCATTAGCTGTAACAAATGTGCCACACTAATGAAAGATATTGTTAATGAGGAAAAGGGTGGGAGGGGGAGGAGATGTGGTATATGGGATCCCCTTATATTTTTGATGTATCATTTATGGAATCTAAATCTTCTTTAAAAATTAAAAACTTAAAAAAATAAAGAAACACTATCAAAAAAGTGAAAAGACTATCAACAGAATGGAAACTATTGCTAACTATTTATCTAGTAAGGTTTTAAACATCATGAATACATAAAGAAATGCTACAACTCAAATATCTCAATTACAAAATGGTCAATGTAAACTAGATGAAATGGACAAATTCCTAGAAACACACAAAGTACCTACACTGATTCAAGAAAAAAATAGAAAATCTCAACAGACCAGTAATAAAAAAAAGAGATGCATTAGTAGTCAAAAACTTACTAACAAACAAACAAAAAAACCCCAAGACCAGATGGTTTCACTGGTGAATTTTATCAAACATTCCAAGAAGAATTAACACTAATACTGCTCAAATTCATCCAAAAATTGAAGAGGAGGAAAAACTACCTCACTCTTTCTATGGGGCCAACATCATCCTAAAGCCAAAGCCAGTTAAAGATACTACAAGAAAAAAAAAATTACAGGTCAATATCCCCCATGATTATAAAACAAAAAATCCTCAACAAAACACTAGCAAACTGAAACCAAAAGCACATTAAAAGAATTATATACCATGATCAAGTGGAGTATATCCCAGATATTCAAGGGTGGTTGGTTCAACATAATTAATCAATTAATATATTGAAACACATTAATAGAACAAAGGAAAAAACACATAATCATTTTTTTGATTGATGCAGAAAAGGCATTTGACAAAATCCAGAACCCCTTCTTGATAAAAACACTCAGAAAATTAGCAATAGGAGCAATCTTCCTCAAAATGATAAAAGGCATATATGAAAAACCCCGCAGTGAAGATCATACTCAATGGTGAAATACTGAAAGCTTCCCCGCTAAGATCAGGAACAAGACAAAGATGCTCACCATCACCACTATTATTCAACATTGCACTGGAAGTTCTAGCCAGAGCAATAAAGCAAGAAAAAGAAATAAAAGACATACAAATTAGTAAGGAAGAAGTAAAACTCTCTCTTTTTGCCACTGTCATTATCATATTTATATATAGAAAATCCTGAAAAGTCCACAACAAAGCTACTGGAGCTTATAAACAAATTCAGCAAACCTGTGGGGTACATGATCAATACACAAAAATCAGTGATGCTTCTATACAATATTAGTGAACAGTCTAAAGAGGAAATTTTAAAAAATAGCCATTTACAATAGCAACTAAAAGAGTCACATATCTGAGAATAAACATCCAAGTATGTAAAGAATTTGTACATGGAAAACTCTAAAACATTGCTGAAAGAAATTAAAGAACACCTAAGTAAATGGAAGGACCTTCTCTGTTCATGGATTAGAAGATGGAATATTGTCAAAATGTCAATTCTACACAAAGCAATTCACAGATTAGTCTAACACAATCCTAATCAATATTCCAACAACACTTTTCAAATAAATGGAAAAGCCAATCATCAAATACATATGGAAAGGTAAGGGACCTTGCACAACCAAAACCATCTTGGCAAAGGAGAACAAAGTTAGACTCACACTTCAAAATTTTGAAACTTATTACAAAGGTAAAGTAATCAAAACAGCATTGTACTGGCACAAAGACAGACAGAAACATAGAAGGAATCAAATTGAGAGTTGAGAAATAAAGCTCCACACCTATGACCAACTGAGTTTTGGCAAGGGTGCCAAGTCCATTCAATGTGGAAAGAATAGTCTCTGCAACAAATGGTGCTAGGAAAACTGGATATTCATATGCAAATAATGAAGGTGGATCCTTACCTCACACCCTATTCAAAAATTAACTCAAAATGGCTCAAAGACCTATATATAAGAACTGAAATGATAAAACTCCGAGGAGAAAACATAGGTAAACATTTTCAGGACTTTGTGCTAGGCTATGGTTTCTTTGACTTCACCCCAAAATCATGAGGAACAAAAGAAAAAATAGGTAAATTAGACTCATCAATTAAAAACTTCTATGCATCAAATGACTTTATTAAGAAAGTAAAAAGACAACTTAGAGAATGGTAGAAAATATCTGGAACCATATGTTTTTATAAGGCTTTAATATACATAATATATTAAAAAAAAAACTCCCACAACACAAAAACAAAATGGCACATGACCCAATTAAAAGATGGTAATAAACTTTAATAAACATATCTCCAAAGATAATATACAAATGCCCATAATCACATGCAAAGATGTTCAAAGTCATTAGCCATCAGGGAAGTGCAAATAAAACTACAATGAGATACCATTTCATACCCAATATAAAACATATTAAAAAAAAAAAAAAAAAAAAAAAGAAATGTCAGAGAAAATGTGGAGAAATAAGAACACTCATATATTATTTGTGGAAATATAAAATGGTGCAGACACTGTGGAAGACAGTTTGGTGGTTCCTCAGAACATTAAGTATAGAATTAATATATGATCCAGTAATCCCACTTCTAGGTATATACCTAAAAGAATTGAAAGCAGGGACTTGAACAGATATTTGTACACTGATGCTTATTGAAGCATTTTTCACAATTGCCAAAAAGTGGAAGTAAACCAAGTGTCCATCAAATGATGAATAGATAAACAAAATGTGGTATAGATGTACAATGGGATATTATTCGGGTGTAAAAAGGAATGAAGTCTTGATACATCCTACAATATGAGAATGAACCTTGAAGACATCATGTTGAGTGAAATAAGCCAGACACAAAAGGACATACATTGTATGACCTCATGTATTTGACATAAGCAGATATACAAATTAATAAAATCAGAAACTAGAATACATGTACCAGGGGATGGGTGGGAGTGAGTAATAGGGACTTAATGTTTAATTGGTATGAAGTTTCCATTTGGGGTGATGGAAAAGTTTTGACAATGGTTGATAGTGATGGAGGCCCAACTTTATGAATGTGTGTAGCAGTTTGATATTATTTATGAATTCAAAAAAAAAAAAAAAAGATATTATGTTTGTAAATTGTTCTATTCCTCTGGGCATGATACCCTTTGATTGTATTAAATTCAAAGGTTTTACATTTAGTTGACTAAATCAAGATTAGGCCTTTGATTCAACCACGTCAGCAGGGCATCACTCAGGGTTGAGTCTCTGCCCCTTTGGTGGGCTGATAGAGACAGATACTCACTCAGGAAGTCACACAGAAGAAGATATACAAGAAAGAGGAGAAGCCTCAAACAGCTAAAGCCCCGGGAAGAGACAGGAGCCTTATGCCAGCCTACAGCTGAGATCAGAAGAAGCTGGGTCCACAGATCCTTAAGAGGAAGAAGAAAGTAGAGACCATACAGAGATCATCCACCATCTTGCTTCAACATGTGGCAACAGACTTTGGTAAGGAAACAACCTTAAGTTTGACTCTTTAGGGCTTGGTAACTGTTAGCTTTTACCCCAAATAAATACCCTTTATAAAAGCCAACAGATTTCTGGTACTTTGTATCAGCACCCCTTTGGCTGACTAATACAATGTGATTAACAGCACTGAATTGTACATTTTAAGGTGTATAAAATGGGAAATTTTGCGTTGTTTATGAGTTACCAGGGAAAAAAAAGCATAGAGCACATGACACAAAAGTGAGTCCTAATGTAAATTATGGGCTAAAGTTAACAATATAATTATAATAATATTGTTTCATCAATTGTAACAAAGGTATCATACTAATACAAAATGTTGATGTGGAAACTGTGTGAGAGAGGAGCATATGGGAACTTTGTAATTTATGCATGATTTTTCTGCTCTCCTACAACTGCTCTAATGAAAAATGGACTTGAATTTTTTTTCTAAAGAAGCACCAATAAGCATTTGACAAGATAATCAATATCATTGGGAATCAGAGAAATACAAATCAAACCACAATGAGAAAAGGAAACCATTCAGGCTTAAAGGAAGTTATATCGATGATCATCAGATAAACCAATAGGCATAAAGAATACTGGGAAAGGCAAATTTGTGGATAAATATAAATGATGATTGTTTCATGAAAAAATTTAAAACACAATTGAGTATTAAAAACAAAAACAATAGCCATGTTTTAGGGTCTTTAACATATGTAGAAGAAAAATTTGTAACAATACCTCAAATGATGTATAGTTATGCATATTATACTCTAAAACAAAACCTTAAAATATAATACAAAGAGGTACAGCAAAAAGCCAGTAGAGGAGATAGAATAGAATACATTAAAATAAAACAAATTTGATAAAAACAAAAAAAGGCAGGAAAGGAGGAACAAAGGATTTTTAAGCAGAGTGGGCAAGCAAAAATTAACAAGATGGTAGAATTAAACCCAACCATATCGATGATTAAATTAATAAACATTCCCAATAAAAATCAGGTCTTGTCATATTGTATTTTTTTAAAAATCTGGATCCAACAATGATGCTTTAAAAAGACAAAATTTAATATAAAGACATATATAGTTTTAAAATAAAATTATGTAAAAACGTTGATGCAAATATGAATTGTAAACATCTGGTATGGCTGTAATAATATCAGACAAACTAGATTTCAAGACAAATGTGTTGCCAGAGGTAAAGAAGATATTTCACAAAGATAAAAGATCTTTTCATCAAGATATATTTTCATCAAGAAAATATAACAAATTTAGTGTTCTCATCTAACAATGAGGCTTCAGAATAAATGAAGCCAAAACTGATAGGATTAAAGAGAGTTAAAGAGAAATTCACAATAATAGTTGGAGATTTTAAAATCCTTTGTTCAGTTGTTGTTTGTTATAGTACTAAGTATATATATGATTTCAACAACATTATCAACTAAATCGATCTAATTGATTATTTTAGAACACTAAAAAACTGAAGAATACACATTCTTCTGGAGTGAACCTGGAGTGTCACCATAGTGCCAGATCATAAAACAAGTTACAATCAATTTCAAAGATTGAAATCATACTATGTTCTCTAATGACAAAGAAATTAAATTAGACATAAATAATAATAATGTATCTAGAAAAATTCTAAATATTTGGAAAATGTCACATATTTCTAAACCTATGGGTCAAAAGGAAATCTTAAGAGAAATTAAATTTGAATATTAATGGAAATACAACAAATGAAATTTGTGGGTTTCAGTTTATTAGGAAAATAAAATAGTTCAAAATCAATGATCTATGCTTCTACCTTAAGAAAGCTGAATAAAACAAAGAAAAGCAAATTAAGTCAAAGTAGGTAGAAGAAAGGAAATAAAGCAGAAATCAATGAAATAAAGTCAAACAGTAGAGAAATCAAGAAAGCCACAAATGGTACTCTGAAAGAATTTAATAAAATTTTAAATCCCTAACAAAAACTCATCAACAAAACAATGAAAGAAAATACAAATATCAGGAATGAAAGAGAAACTTCACTTCAAATCATATAGACCTTGAACTCCCAATAAGCAAATAGTATAAACAAGTTGAGGCCAATATGACAAAGATGAAATGGACAAATTCCTTGAAAATACAATAACAATGAAATGATAAAATACAATAGTACAAAATAGACACTTAAAACTTGAACAGCTTTATATTTATTTAATTAATTAAAGTCTTAATTAAAAGCCTTCTTATGAAAAATGCCCCAGTCCCAGAAGGCCTAAGAAATGAATTCTATCAAAGACTTAAGGAAGAAACAATATTAATCTTACGCAAACTCTTTCCTGTAGAGTGTGGGATTTTGCAATCATTTAAAGAGGAATGAAATGATCTTGTAAAAATACCTGAAAGGACTTATTAAAATTTAGCTGTTATTGCCAGTTTCCATATTAAATAAAATTAAATAACTTAGGAATTATTTCTAAATATCCTTTTATAACCAACATTAACAAATGTATTGGAAGAAAGTTTCTGTGTGCTCTCATCATAGCTTTTAAAAAAATTAAGTACAAAACTTGTACCGAGACCTCCAACATACACCATTCACCCACCCAATACCCAGATCCACCAACTTTTAACATTTTACCACAAAGAGACATATTTATGTATGATTCTCAACCAGTCTCTGAAGGAAATTTCAAAAGAAGACCTTCACGCTTCTTTTAAGTAATTGCAGCTTCCATGATCTATGGAGTATATTGTTTTAAGCTGATTTCTTTAAAGGATAGTATACTTGGACACAAAAGTTTTGGTGTTTTTGTTAAAATAGAAAGAACCTAATTTTCTAAAAGTGAATCTGTTTCACTGCCATTATTTTAAAAGATAAATAATAATATATATTTGAAAATAAAGAATTAGTTTTGTGGTTTCTAAATCCAAAAGAGAAAAGGTGCCATCTAGTGATCTAAAACATATTAATATTTGAAATATTGAGGAAATGGTCACTGCTTTCAAACTTGAATTAAAAATTTAAAGCAAAAATTGGAATTATAGGCTATCTCTGCCTGGAGGAGCCCACACCAAATTTGGTGCGTATTTCCATCCTTCTCTCCCATTTCTCAGCAAGCTCTGTTCTTTTCCCCCATTTCCCAATAAATTCTTTTTACTGGCTAACTTAAAAAAAAAGGAGAATTATAAAGAGTTTCTAATAGCTTTACCTATATCTAAAAAGGCCTGATTTTTTTAATGAAAGTCATTGACAATGAAATCTTCTAACTTTACCTGTACTTTCTTATGGTCCTTATTATTTTTATTTTGTTCTCTTTTTTATTCATTTATATGCTTTATGTACCCAATTAGGCATAAATTTCCTAAGGGTTCTTTGTTGTTTATTTTTATATCTGAAACTATCTTTGTAAGATGGTGGGGTGTACATAATAGATGTTTCATAAATTTTTGAATTAATAAAAAGTTTTAATATAGAAGGTCACACCATTAACAAGTAGAAGAAAAGAAATAGGAGCCCAGATCTTCTGAGTCCTGATCCATTACTATTTTGACCACCCTTTATGTCAGACATTGTTTCACAGGGACCCATGGTAAAAATGAAAAACTCGTGTAATTTTACTTCACTGCACTGTCTACACATTTTTGTGTTTCTGAAGGTTATTTGCTAATATATTATGTTTTTCTCTATGAAAAGTTTCCCTAACACCCTCAAAATGAATTAAAATTCCTTCCTGCACTTTATACTTTACATATGGTCAATTCGGTGTTTGTGTACCCACTGTACTGTGCCCTTCTAAAGCAAGGGGTTGACTCACCTTAAAAGAATCTTACAGTGATAGTTTTTTTGGTGATGTCTGCCATGAGACAGTCCCTATGCTGGGCTCTTTACATAAGGCATTAACTATTTAATCCTTACAGCAACTTGAAGAGATGGATAACATTGCCCTTTGAGAAGTGAGGAGACTCTAACTCAGAAAAGTTGAGTAACTTGTCCAAGATCACAGATTACTAAGTGGCCGAACTTAAACTGATATAAGCTGTCTGCTCCA
>JAKSZT010053911.1:12048-236066 GCA_026826555.1 Tolypeutes matacus
TTTTTGTCTATCTTTTCTACAATCTCTTTGATTTCAACTGTATTGTCTTCCATATCACTAATTCTTTCCTCTGCCTGTTCAATTCTGCTGCCATGTGAGTCCAGCGTCTTTTTCATTTCTTGAGTTTTATCTTTGTTCGCCATCATATCCATTACCTTTTTAGGTGTGTTAGCTATTTCTTCAGTATGTTCTCCCAGTGTCTTCTTTATATCCTTAATCTCTTCCTTCAGTTCTTTAAGTTGGTCCATGATATTTGTTTGGATAGCTTTGATTAGTTGTTCAATGTACTGCATTGCTTCCTGGTTTTTATTTTGTGCATTGGACTGGTCCATGTTTTCCAGTTTCTCAGAGTCATTTGTATTTTTCTCTTGCCCTCTGGTCATCATATCATCTTGATGGGTTTGTTCAGTTGATTAGCTTTTCTCTATGCTCTCGAATTTTATTTAGCTGTTGGTTCTGCGTGTGAGTTAAGTTTTCTCTTTGGCAGTTTTTCTTCTTATTTTATTTCCTTGCTTCTTTCTATGTTCCCCTGAAGGCAAAAGGTTAGGGCCAGAGGAATCAAAAGATGTAAGGAAGGCAGAAGGATAATAGAAATATTGATAAAAGTTAGAAGAGGGGCAAAATGAGACTTAATGAGATGAATATTTAACTTGGGTAGGCATGTAGAGTACTAGGAAAAAAATATGGAGTTCCTACAATGGACTGGGAAAACAAATGGAGGAATATATATATATATAGTGATTTATAAGGCTAGAATTATGAGGAGGGAGAGAAATAGTAGAGAAAGGTCTGAAAGGAAAAAGTTAATAGTATTTAAAAAAAAAAAGAAAAAAGAAGTAGAAGAAAACAAAATAGTTGGGATAGAAATTGACACCCTTATGTTGTGGGCCTATGAAAAAATGTTGTCTCTAAGAGCCACAACAGAAAACACAAGGCAGAAAGATGCAAGAAGGATAAGCAATAGTTTGTAATACAGAATCAATATATACAGCGAGTGGGAAATTACTGAATAGGAAGCCCATCAAATAAGCGACCAGCTGGCAGCACCTATTTAAAAAAAAAAATAGAAGGAAAAAGGAAGGGGGGAGGAAAACGGGAATAATAGCAGTAGACCAGAGAGTAACAGAGAGAAACCAAAGATCCACACAGGCAAGCAGTCAAACAGAGCTAAGTCACTGATTCCCCTAGGGTCCACGTGGATCCTTCCTGCCTACTTGTGTTTATCAATGAATTTCCCCACAGGTTTCTATATGCAGGTCCTGAAGCAGCTTTTAGCTATTAAACTAAATTAAAAAGAATTTATTTTTCATTTGTTTAGGTGACCTCACTTTTTTTTTTTTTTTAGCCAAATGCAGGACCCAAAATAATTCCTCCTCTAGACCAACCCCCTTACGGAAGGGACCCTAGCTGGGCCCGTGGAAATTAATCAAGCACGTCCCACTTTCCAGTTCCCCAGGTTAGCTGAAGCTCTGATGTTAGTCAGTGAGGAGTGCTAAAGATGGCGGATTCCGCCCCTTCTGGCGCCAAGCTCCAGCGTCACCGGGCTGCTCAGTAAATCAGTTTGAGTGCAGATTCGCGTCTACTCTCAGCCTAATGCTGCTTTAGGTTGGCTTATCTGCTCCCCAAAGCTATGGGGCGGTGCAGGCAGCCAGATCAGTGTCTAAAAATATAAAATACCCTTCCC
Source organism: Tolypeutes matacus (assembly GCA_026826555.1). NCBI lineage: Eukaryota > Metazoa > Chordata > Mammalia > Cingulata > Chlamyphoridae > Tolypeutes > Tolypeutes matacus. The sequence goes on from JAKSZT010053911.1 coordinate 13,733, forward strand.
TGTCTTCCAACCGAACCCTCCCTTTTTTGGGAAGTGTCCCTTCCTCCTGGTTCTGCAGTGGCCCCGGTCTTATCCCTGGGTGGCTAGGGAAATCAGCTGCGTTGCCTGACCAAAATCTCCCCTCCGGTTCACTGGGTGCTGATTAGCTCATTTGCTCTGTTCACACAAGGTCCAAGGGGCGCCAGGCAGCCAGATCCCCAGGAAATATAACTTTTTCGCCCCGCCCGTGGCTCAAAATGGCCGTTTTTTTTTTTTTCCCTAACCGCAGGCCTCAGCCGCCTGTGCCAACCTCCACCAGCAGCCTCAAAACTCACGAATCTCCACCGTTTGGTCCACGCCGCAGATCTGCACAGATAGATGCCCCAAGCCTCTCACTCCACGCATGCACAGCACAGACCCCCAGGCAGGACCCCATCCCCAATCCGCCTTGCTCTGGGAGCTTGCAGTGTGCGCCCTCCTACACTAACGCCATCTTCTAACTTTGGACCTTAAAACAGCCTTCATTCAGTGGAACTTCCTACACAGCATCCCAAAATCCTCTTGGGAATAATTAGAAACCATTGAAACACTTTGTGGGTCATCAGGTGTCATGGAAGTATGCAGGTGTCCAGTAGCCTGGGTATAATTTCCCTACTCTTCCTATGACCCATGTCTTGTCTCTCTGTGCCCCCGTCCACCACACATTATGCCATTATTCACATGGATATTGCTTACATATCACTTGCACTCATGTGGCCAGCACCTCATTGAATTATCCCCCAGGGAGCTGGTACCACCCTGGAATGAGTGAACTGATGAATTCTTACACCTCCTCCTTGCCATGAAGAGCTTTGTTGGCATACAAACTGTTGGAGCAAGGCACCAATTACCACCTATAAGGAAGAAGTCTCACCACATGGAGGAGAGCAAAGAGTTCATGCAGATGTCAGGGTTATCAAGGAAACATGTGTCTTTCACAGGCACTGGATGGAACAATATTAACTCAGAAGGAGAAGAGACAAAGGAAGTTCAGCTTCCCTAGTAGGATTTGATCCCCTATGACCAGTGGGTCCTACTCCACAGCTCATGCAGATTAATTGTCCATATTCACCCCTCTCATATAATGTAGGTGAGGGACTTTTCTCCCTCCCCATCAAGAACAGATATAACCATAGTGTTGGGCCAGCTGCTATAAAATAATGCACATATTTGGCCAAGCATTTTCCAATGAATGTTTACACAATGGTCTGGGCAAAAGGGGAAGAAATGTTCCAATAAGTCACCATCTGCTAGGGAATGTTCTTTAACTCCAGGAACCCCTGAGAAAGAATTGAACCCAGGATCCAGACTAATAGACCCACTCCTAAGCACGGGATTATTTTTGGGTCACAGGGAAGGGGAACAGACCTCACTTAGAGGGTCTCTTTCCACATTATTTTTTACTTTCCATATAATCAGAACTGTAACATATTCATTTGATTCTGTTGATTGATGTTTTTTAATTGGATTAGAGATATAAAATGAGAATTTTTGAGAAACAAATTCCCTTAAAGACATGGAAATTATAACTATTTGTTCAGGCTGATATTTATTCCTATGACTTTCTTTAACTGGTTTAAATGAATTATTATTTAGCCACTAAAAAATTGGGTTAGAGATGCAAGACCATGTACATTACATTTTAAAGCTGATTCTGGTTGATAGCAGAATTCAGTCCCTTGTGAATGGTGGACTGAGACATCCTTTTTTTGCTGAATGTTAACACACATATTTGAAAATTATTTTCTCATTGTAATGAAATGGAATTTTATGGGGCAATATCTTAAGAATGTTAATATCATGATCCCCACTCAACTTTGTAGAACACTAAAAAACTTGATACACAATATTATTCTATTTTCTCTCTAAACACACATCATCCTTTAGGAATGAAGATTCATAAGATAATATTCTATCAAATAGAACATATATGAAATGAGTAGTCTATCCAATAGTCACCAAATATAAAATCTCTCCTTATTTTCTAATTTTACCAATTTTCCCCTTTATCATTCACAAGTCTCTTTCTATTCACTGAGGAATTAAAGAGTGTAATGAAAGAGAATCATTATGCTGAAATGCAGATTGCATATTTTGTATTGACAGCTTAGTTTATGCAATTATATTAATTAACATAGAGAATATTTGGTTTGTATTTTAAGGACACCATAAAATCATCCTAAACATCTTTCAATTTATCTTTCATGGATATCCTAGGGAGTGCTTTTCCACTTGCTATATTCTCCCTCCTAAATCAATCCTAAAACATCCCCTGATGGAATTTACATTCTATGAAAATAAATAAAATGATATGTATTTACACCAAAAAGAAGGAAAATGAGAATCATAGAACAAGATTTAATGGCTCTCAAGGCAATGAGATGATAGGAACCCACAGTGCTCAGAAAGGAGTACTGAGTATCAGGATTTTGTTGGAGGGCAATTTGCCTAGATCTGTGCTGTGTTTTGTCCTATACCCCACTTGTTAATTCTGGAATACTCTATATAAAGATCTTCTTCAGATAAATCAGCACTTGGTGTTGTGTCCAGGAGTCAGGTCTCATCCTCAGTCCTATCATAGGGAATGCAGGGTCAGACCCAGCTGATATGGGGAAGTCCAGTTAGGTGTGCACATAGTAGGAAGTCTCCAAGCAAATACAAATCTAAATCATGTAAGCTGAAAGTACAAATGGTGGTGATCCTATGAATTTGCACTAGTAATCTCCAAAGCATTAAAATTTTAAGGTGACCCATGAAGAAATTCAGCCACCTGACTGGGCAAAATGGCACATTACAACAATTCACAATATGTCTTTCACTGTTGGGGACTTTTCTCTGGGATTAAATTTTCCCACAAACAACAGCTGTGAAATTTGTCTTTAAGAATTAATTGACTAGCAGGAAAATTTGAATTTTTAATCTGCAATTTATGTTAATCTTCTAGGTAGCACAGAGTACATTGGCCACATGGCAAAAACTAGAATCTGGACAATTTCTTCTCTTTGCTGTGGGTAACATTAATTTGCTCATAAACCTGTGAATGTGTGGTGGGTACTGTAATTAGGAGTGCCACTGATTAGTAGAAAGAAAAGACCCCTCATTTTCTCTCCTGGCCACACTAGAATCAGTATTGGAACCAGGATTTTTTGTCATTCATACCCTTGAATACTTTCAACTTCAGAAAGCCCCAGATCACATCCAAGTTATAGAGGAAATTTTCAAAGTTGGTTTGAGGTTCTCCTTTGTCATTTGGGACATTTTTTTCAGCATGTAACTGTAGTGGGAAGCATACTAGGGGCACAAAAAAACAGGTTCCCATTTTCATGTGAGGTTATAAGTCTAGGTAACAGGGTTATTAGCTGATATTCAAAGATAAATATACTTTACCACATGGATGTATGGTGTCCTCTCAGAATGCATGATTTTACTTTAAGTGTTATGAACTTTTAATAATGGAAAATAGTGTGCATGGTTTGGGAATTGTTGAAATAGTTGGTTCTTCAGGGTGCCTCTACACCCTCATTCACCCACTGACTCCACTATGATGCTCAGGGTACAGGAGATTGAGCACTTCCTAATTAAATGATACTATCATGGCTGCTATTTAGTTGACTTGGAATTTTTGTTGTTCAATAAGCCACATTTTGCAGAGATTATTCAAATCATGATGATGTTTAGCAGCACTAAAGGTGGTTTTTACTTCCCACCTGGAAGACCACAGTCAGAGATCTCCACAATAAATGCACTGAAACCATGAAGGAAGGAATGCATTGTAAAGTTCATAGTAATAGACCCTGAAAGAGACTGTTTTATTGATATTCCATGAGCTTATATAGTAATTTTGAGATGATATGTGACATTGTGAAATTGTTTTCCTTGAAAACTCTCCCATGGCTCTGTTAACTTGAGCAACTGAAATTCTGTTAAAAACACTGAAATACTGTTAAAAAGAGTTTGACTTAATGTTGGCACTCTCATATGAATTGGTAGTGCTTTCATTGGGACAATCCCTCTGCAAATGTTTTGGCAGTTTATATTAATGATAAGCATAGTCATGCCTTGTGATTCCTGGGTCAAGTGCATCAGAAATTCTTCAGTATGATCTCCAAAAGCATGGACAAGAATATTCATAACAGCACTATTTATAATTGATAAACCTGTACTTTTTGCAAATGCCTGTTAACAGTAGAATGGATAAACAAGAGGCATGTTTTTTCACAATGTAAAAGTATAGTCCACAAATCCATAAAAAACTGGAATGGATTGCACAGACATAATGTGAAACAATGATAACCAAAAGCAAAAGAGCATATATTTTACAAATGCATTATTTAGTCAACATAATGAATCTGTGCTCACAAGGGTTAAGGGAAAGGTTACTTTTGAAGTTATAAAATAAATCACAGCACAGGGTAGCTTGAGAGGAGTTTTTAATGTGCTTCTCAATCAGGGTGCCAGTTGCAGTTATTTCAGTTTGCAAAACTTTATCAAGAATTTGTCTATTGTATGTATTTCAATAATTTTTTTAAAAGAGGAAACAAATTTCAAAGTGCTTTAAACAAATCAATAGAAACAGATGTTTGCACACAGGATTGAAGAGTCTCTGAATATTAACTGAAACCATTAATCTTTCACTGTGATACCAAGATGGATACAGCTCCAAGAAGCCCCACAGAACTACCATGGCACCTCAGAAATCATATCTAGTTGAATAAGTGGCCAAGATAATAAAAAAACAATTATTAAAAAGGACTCACTCTTGATTGTTTCCCCAGCTCAGGTCTCTAGAGGTGTGTTTTTGTTGTTCTCTCTTCTTCCATTTGGGTTTGGGGTTGTTGGTGTTGAACAAAATTCCACACTGCTGACAGGCACATTTAAGAAGGGAAGTGATATTCTCTGTGCCAAAATTTATTATCACATCATTTTAATAATTAAAGACTTTTAATTTTAGATGTATACTGTTATTGTGGTTTGCCACAGCATATTCCTAATTTATGTCCATTTGAGTGATGAATTGGGAATTTCAATCAACTCTTTCAGTAAGTTCTGTATTAAATCACAAACTCTAAGAAGCTGGAGATTCCAAGACACTGTTTGGGGTGGTGGGCACATATATATTCCCATTCTCATATTTCTAGATTCCACAATTTGCTTAAGTTTCTGATCCTCTCTCCATTTCCTCTTGGCAATATCATCATTTCTTTAAGGCAGAAATCATTTTCCTAAGACTGTAAGGTCTGTGCAAGTCCCCAAATGACAATTTACTTGATGATTCAGTCATTTATGATGATATCCACTTTACCAATAAAGGAAATTTGGGGAACAGGTGACTATGTACATGGATTAAGTAAATGAAATTGGTAGAACAAAAACACATATCAAGAAATAGTGAAGATAACATAAACTATTTTGATTTGCTTATCCCTGGATTTTTTCTTGCTGAATTTTTTTTCTTTAAAAAAATTTTGTATTGTACAAGTTGTGAGCTTATGAAATAATCATGCAAAATGTGCAGAATTCCCATCACCCCTCCACCAGCACCTTACATTGATGTAGAACATTTGTTACAGATTATGAAAGAACATGATCTGATAATTACAACTAACTATTGTCCTTAGGGTATATTTAGTATATATTTCCATACATCCCCTATTATTAACACTATGCATTACTATTGTACATTTTTTACAGTTCATGAGAGAACTCTGTCACATTTGTACTATTAACCACAGTCCATCTTCCACCACATGGTTCACTGTGTTATACAGCCCCATGCCTTATACATTTTAGACTCGGTGGCTCTCACTTTCATCATAGATTTGTGCAGTCATTGTCTGAGTAAACCTTTGAATGTTTTCTTTAGTCAAAAAGAAAAAATCCATAACCCCTAATATTGAGTCTTATCATTGATATAGTATCTTCTTTGACACTGATGAAAGACTATCACAATATTGCTGTTAACTATAGTCCAAAAGTTACAATTGTTTTTCCCCATGGATCACTATATTCTTACCATTATGTAATCATGACATACATGTGTTTTAGTTCATAAAAGAACAGAACATACTTTTATTTATATTATTAACCACAATCTTCATCCAACTCAGGGTTTACTAGTTATTCAGTCCCTAGATTATTCTCTAGACTTCATTCAATTGGCATTTACATCCCTAGACTACCCCTTTTGGCCAAGTCCCATTTATAAAGTGGCTGTATTAGTTATACTCACTAAAATGTGTTAGATGAATTCTATCAATTTTCACACTTTAACAGTCAAGCTAATTGAAAATTATCTATATATTGAACATTGGTGCCCCTTCTCAGTTCTCATCCAGTCTCCTAGCAACCTATAGTCTAGGTTTTAAGTCAATGTGTTTATTTAGTTCATATTAGTGAGACCATACAATAGTTGTCCTTTTGTATCTGGCTTACTTCACTTAGCATAAAGTCCTCAAGGTTCATCATATTGTCATGTTTCCCAACTTCATTTCTTCCTACAGCAGCATAGTATTCCATCATATGTATACACCACATTGTGTTTATTCATTCCTCAGCTGATAGACACTAGTGTTTTTTCCATCTTTTAGCAATTGTGAAAAACACCACTATGAACATCAGTGTGTAAATACCTGTGTCACAATTTTCATTTCATTTGGATATATTCCTAGTAGAGGCGTTGCTGGATCATATGGCAGTTGTATATTTAACTTCCTGAGGATCCACCAAACTGTTTTTCACAGAGCCTGCACCATCTACATTCTCACCAGCAGGGAAGAAGTGTTTCTTTTTTCCAAATCCCCTCCAGCATTTATTGTTTTCTGTTTTTTTTTGTTTTGTTTTGTTTTGTTTTTTGTAATGGCTATTTTATGAGGTCTGAGATTGTAGTTTTGATTTACATTTCCTTTAAAGTTAGTGGTATTGAATAGTTTTTCGTGTGTTTTTTGGCCATTTCTATTACCTCTTTGCAAAAAGTGTCTCCTCAAGTCTTTTGTTCAATCTTTAATTGGATTGCTTTCTCTTTTACCATTGAGTAATATGATCTCTTTATATATTATGGAAAGCAAACTTTTATCAGATATATGGTTTCCAAATACTTTTTCCTTTTTGAGTGGGTTGACATTTCACATTCTTTCTTTTCTCACATTTCACATTCTTGAGAAAATCCTTTGAAGCAGAAAGGTTTAAATTTGAGGAGGTCCCATTTATCAATTTTTTCTTTTGTTCTTCATGCTTAGGTGTAAGGTTTAAGAAACCACCACCTACCACCAGGTCTTGTAGATGTTTCCTTATATTTTCTTCTAGGATTTTTATATTTCTTGACTTTTTAAAAAAAAATGTATTTATTTATTTCTCCCCCTTTTTGTTTTGCACTCACTTGCTACTTTCTGTATGTTCTTCTGTGTCTGCTTGTCTTCTCTTTAGGCAGCACTGGGAACAAATCCTGGGCCTTCCAGAGGGGAGAGAGGCACTCAATCTCTTGTTCCATCTCAGCTCCCTGGTCTACTATTTCTCTTATTGTCTCTCTTCTCTGTCTCTTTTTGTTGAATCATCTTGCTGTACCAGCTTTCTGTGCAGGCCAGCACTCCATATAGACCAGCACTCCTGCATGGGTCAGCACTCTGTGTGGGCCAGCTCTCTGCTAGGAAGAGTTCACAACACAGGCCAGTTTGCCTTTCATCAGGAGGCCCTGGGAATCAAACTCTGGACCTCCTATATGGGAGATGGGAGCCCAATTGTTTGAGCCACATCTGCTTCCCTATTTCTTGCTTTTATATTTAGCTTTGGTTCATTTTGAGGACAAACCCATTTTTTGTATTTCACATTAGCACCCCTTTGGCTGACTAATACACTCACTATAATGTGTTACTATCAACTCTGTACATTTCCACACTTTTACAGTAAAGCTAATTAAAACTTCTACTAGAAGTAGTCCATCTCAGTCCTCCTCTAATCTCTTTTAAGTATCCAACGTCTACCATCAGGTCTTAAAGATATTTTCCTACATTTTCTTCTAGAAGTTTTATGGTTCTTGCTTTTATATTTAGGTTTTTTATTCATTTTGAGTTAATTTTTGTATAGGGTGTGAGATAGGGGTCCTGTTTCCTTCTTTTGCTATGGATATCTAATTTTCTCAGCACATTTGTTGAATGGACTGTTCTGCCAAAGTGGGGTGGGTTTGACAGGCTAGTCAAAAATCACTTGGCCATAGATGTGAAAGTCTATTTTTTAACCATCAGTTTGGTTCCATTGGTCAATGTGTCTGTCTTTATGCCAATACCATACTGTTTTTTACCACTGTAGCTAAGTATTATGACACAAAGTCCAGAAATGAGAGTTCTCCAACTTTGCTTTTCCTTTTTAAGATGTTTCTGGCTATTCAGGACCCCATACCTTTCCAAATAAATTTAATAATCATCTTTTCCATTTATTTAAAAAATGGTGGTGGAGTTTTTATTGGGATTGCATTGAATCTGTATACCAATTTGAGTAGAATTGACATTTTAATGATATTTAGTCTTTCAATCCATGAGCATGGAATGTTCTTACAATTATTTAGGTCTTTTAATTATTTCTTCTAACAATGAGTTGTAGTTTTCTGAATACAAGTGCTTTACACTGTTGGCTAAGTTTATTCTTGAATATTTGGGTTTTATCTGTCATATTTTATTTTTGCCACTCTTTTGACTCTTTTAGTTACTTTTATTGATATAATCTTCATTTCTAGACTCTCTTCCAGGCCTCTCTCTCCTGTCTTTTCTTTTCAGGCAGTAGCACACACTTTAGTATTTCTTGCAAAGCAGGTCTCTTGGTTAAAAACTCTCTCAGTTTCTGTTTATCTGTGACTATTCTAAACTCACTCTCATTTTTGAAAGACAATCTTATTGGATATAAGATTCTTGGCTGGAAGCTTTCCTCTTGCAGTATCTTAAATATATCATACCACTGTCTTCTTGCTTCCATGTTTTCTGATGAGAGATCAGCACTTAATCTTATTGGGTATCCCTTATATGTTATGTATTGCTTTTTACTTGCTGCTCTCGGAATTCTCTTTGTCTTTGGCATTTGACATTCTGATTAGTATGTGTCTTGGTGATGGTCTACACAGATTTTTCCACATGGGAGTATGTCATGTTTCTTGGACATGGATATCTATGTCCTTCAATAGGATTGGGAAATTTTCTACTATTATTTCTTCAAATATTCCTTCTGCCCCCTTTCCCTTCTCTTCTTCTGGGACAACCATGACACATATGTTTGTATGTCTTTTTCTGTCTTTTACTTCCCTGAGACCTTTTTCAAGTTTTTCCAATCTTTTCTTCATCTATTCTTTTGTATGTTCACTTTCAGAAGCCATTTCTTCAAGCTCACCAATCCTTTATTCTTCCTCCTCAAATCAGCTATTATATGATTCCACTGTCTTTTTTATTTCATTTATTGGACCTTTCAATCACATAAGATCTGATATTTTTTTCTGTATGCTTTCAAATTCTTCTTTGTGCACATCCAATGTCTTCTTCTTTTTTTTTTCTTGGTGAACTTTTTTTTATTGTGGGAAAAAATCAAATTTTTCACAATACAATCCAATATTTGTAAAATGATATATATATATATGCATATATGTGCATTTGCTTACATAAATGTTATTTTTTTCATATATATTTTAAAAGATGTTTAGATTACATAAATGTTACAAAAAATTACAGGGATTCCCATGATCTCCACCTCCCATACCTCCCATAACATCTCACATAAACATCTTTCACTGGTGTAGTACATCACCTGCAATGGGTATACATATCCTGGGGCTTTGCCACTAAGCAAAGACCATAGTTCACATCGTAGACCACACTCTCTCCCACACAGTTCTGCATGGTATACGCTGATGTAAAATGGCCTATATCCATTGCCAGAACGTCACTCAGAACTGATGGACCATGTGCAGGGAGGACTTATTTGAGTCCAACTCTGTCACTCTCAGGAGCACAGATTCCAAAGGAGAGCCCACTGATAAGCATCAATCTCTGGAGCTATCCCCCCTTATATAGGACCCGTGTCTCCAGAGCCCTCAGGAGCCCCTCTGTGTGGGGTGCTTTACACTTTGTTGCTCTATGAGATCCAACTGAGGTGTGCATAAGAGTTACCTCTGGGATGACCACCCCTCTCTTTGAAGTCTCTTAGCCACATGAACTCATTTGTCTTTATCTTTTTCCCCTTTTATTCAAGGTATTTTTCCAGTCATGTTTCCAGTTGGCACTTGGTATTAATCCCTTGTTGCCAGGGAAGCTCATCCCTGGGACTCATGACCCATGCTGGGGGGAAGGTAATGCATTCATATGCTGAGTTTGGCTTAGAGAGCCCACATTTGAGCAACAAGGAGGCTCTCAAATGGCAACCCTTAGGCACACCATAACAGTAGTCCAAGTTACAATTACAAGAGCAAAGACTCATAAGGCTAGTCATCAATAACAAGAACCCAACAGTGAGCCATCCTCTTTTGCCAGACATTGCCCCTGCACTCAGGGGACTGTTGCTGCTCCCTTGGAGAATGTGGTAGAGCTCTCCAGGCTAGAAATTCAGTAATTCCTCAATTATTGAGTGATTGTCTACCCACCATGACCATGCCCCATCCCTTGATTATTTGAACAATTTTATTTATCTTTCATGTATATTCAGATGAACTTACTCCCATGAATCCCCCATCCCAGACACCCCCCACCAATGATCCTCTGCAACCCCCATTGTAACCCTTCTGTGATCTAAACCTTCCTTGAAGATGAAGCCCATATAATAACCAAATAGAATTAATAGGAAAATGAAATAATAATGGTAAGCTTAAATGCAAGAGATAAAATACAAGAAAACTCAGAAAAAAAAGAACTAAAAATAAAATATTATTAATGGATTGGGACATTCAAAAAAAGTAAATGGGAAAAAATTTAAATTATTTTTCATTTTTATTTTTTCTCCTTTTTTCACTACATTATCGGATGTCCAGTGTGTACTGTGACACCTTCCCCCTCTCATTTCTCAGTGTCTCACAAATTTTCATTTAGTTTTCAAAGAAAATTAAGGTAACAGCAAAGTCACACACTGAATACTAGAGATTTCCATGTAACTAACCTCCCTCCCCCTTCCCAACCCCATATTAAAACCTTATTTTTGTGTGTGGATGGTAAAATTGTTATAACTGTTATAGAGATAGTGAAACAAAGCTACTAAACATTCTCAATGGTTTACACTATAGTTGACAATTTAGATGGTACAGTTTAATATTTTTGGATGATATTTACCATGTCCTGTGTCCATTAATGTAAGGTAATGAAAAAACATTTCTCATGACCACTAAAAAGCCCATTTGATCTTTTCTGTTCCTTCCTCCCCATCCCCCTGGGGCATATGACACTCCCTGTCTTGACTCATGGGAAGACAAGATTCATAGTTACATGCCCTGGGTATTCTAACCTGCCCTTCCTAATCTGCCACCTGTCATCCCTGCACCACAAACCCAGTAATTTCACTACCTACCTCTCCTATCCTTCAATATACAGCTATACTCTATCACTTTACCATAGATTAGGTCCATATGGGTGATGGCTCGCAACCTACTCTTCTCTCTCTCTCCCTTGTAATTGTATCTTTCAGACAGTGGTTCTCAGAGACTGCTCACTTTCCTCAATTCAAATCAGTGAGGTCACATACTGTTCATTCTTCAATGCCTGGCTTGCTTCACTCAACATAGAGTCTACAAGATTCATCCATGTTTTTCCATGTGTTAGCACTTTATTCCTTCTAACAGCTGAGTAATATTCCATTGTATGTATGTACCACATTTTGCTTATCCATTCATCTGTTGATGGACACCAGGGCTGATTCCAGCTTTTGGTAATTGTGAACAATGCCACTATGAACATTGGTGTGCATATATCTGTTCGTGTCTTTGCTCTCAATTCTTTGGGTATATACTCAGCAGTGGAATTGTTGGATCATATGGAAGATCTATTGTTAGTTTTATGAGGTATCACCAAACTGCCCTCTACAGTGGCTGGACCATTCCACAATCCCACCAGCAGTGGATGAGGGCTCCTATTCCTCCACATCCTCTCCAACACTTATATCCTGCTGTTTTTTTTTTAATAGCTGCCATTCTGATGGGTGTAAGATGGTATCTCATTGTGGTTTTGATTTGCATTTCCCTAATAGCTAGTGATGTCGAGCATTTTTTCATGTGCTTTTAGCCATTTGTATTTCTACCATAGAGAAGTGTTTTTTCAGGTCACTTGCCCATTTTTCAATGGGTTGTTTTTCTTTTTATTTTTGAGGCTTAGGATTTCTTTATGTATGCAGGATATTAGTCTCGTATCAGATATATGGTTGCCAAATATTTATCCGTGTGCCAATACCATGCAGTTTTGATCACTGTAGCTTTGTAGTATGTTTTAAAGTTTGGTAATGTGATACCTCCAACTTCATTTTTCTTTTTCAATATGTCTTTGGCAATTCGGGGCCTCTTATCTTTCCAAATATAATTTGTGGTTAGTTTTTCCAGTTCCTTAAAATATATAGTATTGATTTTTATTGGGATTACATTAAATCTGTAGATTAGTTTGGGTAAGATAGACATCTTGATCAGGTTTAGTCTTCCTATCCATGAACAGGAAATATTTTTTCATTAATTTAAGTCTTCTTTGATTTCCTTTAACAGTGTTGTGTAGTTTTCTGTATTTAAATCCTTTACATCTTTAGTTAAATTTATTCCTAGGTATTTGATTCTTTTAGTTACTATTGTAAATGGTATTTTTTTCTTGATTTTCTCCTCAGATTGCTCGTTATTGGTGTACAGAAATGCTACTGATTTTTGAGCATTGATCTTACAGCCTGCAACATTACTGAACTCCTTTATAAGTTCAAAAAGCCTTGTAGATTTCTCAGGGCTTTCTATGTATAGAATCATGTCATCTGCAAATAATGAAATTTTTACTTCCTCTTTTCCAATCTGGATGATTTTTATATCCTTTACTTGCCTCAGAGCTCAAGCAAGTACTTTTAAGACAATGTTAAATTGGAGTGGTGATAGTGGGCATCCTTGACTTGTTCCTGATCTCAAAGGAAGGCTTTTAGGAATTTACCATTGAAGATGATGTTAGCTTTGGGTTTTGCGTATATACCCTTTATCGTATTCAGAAAGTTTACTTCTATTCCCTTATTTGCAGTGTTTTTTATCAGGAAAGAATGTCGTATTTTGTCAAATGCTTCTTCTGCATCTATAGAGATGATCATGTGATTTTTTTTCTTTCATTCTGTTTATGTGGTGTATTACATTGATTGATTTTCTTATATTGAACCATCTTTGAATATCCGGGATGAAACCCACTTGGTCATGGTGTATAATCCTTTTGATATGCTGTTGAATGCGATTAGCAAGTATTTTGTTAAGGATTTTAGCATCTGGGTTCATTAGAGAAATTGGTCTGTAATTTTCCTATCTTGTGGTTTTAGAATTAGGGTAATGTTGGCATCATAGAATGAGTTAGGCAATATTCCTTCTACCTCTATTTTTTGGAAGAGCTTAAGTAGAATTGGTGTTAGCTCTTTCCAGAATGCTTGGTAGAATTCAGCTGTGAAGCTATCTAGTCCTGGTCTCTTCTTAGTTGGAAGGTTTTTGATGACTGAGTCTATCTCTTTACTTGTAATTGGACTGTTGAGTTCATTTATATCTTCTTTCATCAATGTCGGCTGTTTGTGGGTTTCTAGAAACTTGTTCATTTCCTCTAAATTGTCATTCTTGTTGGCATATAATTTTGCAAAGTATCCTCTTATGATACTATTTATTTCTGTGGGGTCAGTAGTGATATCACCTTGCTCATTCCATATTTTATGTATTTGCATCTGTTTTCTCTTTTTCTTTGTTAGTCCGGCTAAGGGTTTGTCAATTTTGTTGATATTCTCTAAGAACCAACTTTTGGTGTTGTTTATTGTTTCCAGTGCTTTCTTATTCTCTATTTCATTTAGTTCTGCTCTAATCTTGGTTATTTCCTGTTTTCTACTTCCTTTAGGTTTAGTTTGTTGTTGTTTTTCCAATTCCTCCAAGTGTGCAGTTAGGTCTTCAATTTTAGCTCTTTCTTCTTTTTTAATGTATGAATTTATGGCTATGAACTTCCCTCTCAGGACTGCTTTTGCTGCATCCCATAGGTTTTGATATGTTGTGTTGTCATTTTCATTAGTTTCAAGGTAGTTACTGATTTCTTTTGAGATTTCCTCTTTGACCCACTGTTTGTCTAAGAGTGTGTTGTTTAACTTCCATATCCTTGTGCCTAGCCTGTTTCTCTGGCCCTTAGTGATTTCCAACTTCATTCCGTTGTGGTCAGAGAAATTACTTTGTATAATCTCAACCTTTCTGAATTCATTGAGTGTTGTTCTGTGGCCTAGCATGTGGTCTATTTTGGAGTATGTTCTGTGTGCACTCGAGAAGAATGTAAATCCTGCTGTATTTGGGTGTAGTGTTCTGTATATGTCTATTAGGTCCAGGTTTTCTAATGCATTGTTGAGTGCCTTCGTTTCTTTATTGATTGTCTGTCCATATGTTCTGTCTAATGATGATAGTGGTGTGTTGAATTCCCCTGCTATAATTGTAGAGGCATTTATTTCTCCTCTTAGTTTTTCCAGAGTTTGCCGCACGTATTTTGAGGCACCTCGATTAGGTGCGTAAATGTTGATGATTGTTTTGTCTTCTTGAGAGATTACTCCTTTTACTAATATGTAGTGTCCATCTTTGTCTCTTACAATAGTTTTGCATTTAAAGTCTATTTTGCCTGATATTAGAATAGCTACCCCTGCCCCTTTTTGACTATTGTTAGCTTGTAAAATGGTTTTCCAGCCATTCACTTTCAGCCTCCTTGAATCCCTGGGTCGAAGGTGGGTTTCTTGTAGACAGCATATAGATGGATTATATTTTCTTATCCATTCTGCCAATCTGTGTCTTTTGATTGGGGAATTTAATCCATTAACATTCAGTGTTATTAGTCATAAGGAATTTCTTACTTCAGCCATTTTTTCTTTGGGGTAATGTATGTCATATGTTGTTTTGTTTCTCTTTTTGTCTTTTCAGTTGTTTTTAAACTCTCTCTTTTTTTTTTTTCTTTCTTTCAACTTGTGGAGAATCCTTTAGTATTTCTTGAAGTGCCGGTTTCTTCTTGACATAATCTCTTAATTTCTGTTTATCTGTGAATATTTTGAACTCTCCATCATTTATGAAAGCCAATTTTGCTGGATAGAGAATTCATGGCTGGAAGTTTTTTTCTTTTAGTGTTTTGACTGTGTCATACCACTGTCTCCTTGCCTCCATGGTTTCAGCTGAGAAATCTGCACTTAATCTTATTGTGCTTCCCTTGTATGTGATGGTTCTCTTTTCACTTGCTGCCTTGAGTATTTTCTCTTTGTGTTGAGCATTGGACATTTTGACAAGTATGTGTCTTGGAGTTGGCCTGTTGGGATTTATACTATTTGGGGTGTGCTGTGCTTCCTAGATCTGCACATCCATCTCTCTCAATAGAGTTGGGAAGTTTTCAGCCATTATTTCCTTCAGCATTCCTTCTGTTCCCTTTCCTTTCTCTTCTCCTTCTGGGATGCCCATAATGCGTATGTTTGTGCGTTTTGTATTATCGGTTAATTCACTTAGTCCATGATGGATTTTTTCTATCTTTTTGTCTATCTGTTCTACAATCTCTTTGATTTCAACTGTATTGTCTTCCATATCACTAATTCTTTCCTCTGCCTTTTCAAATCTGCTGTTATGTGAGTCCAGCGTCTTTTTCATTTCTTGGCTTGTGCCATTGTTCACCATCATATCCATTACCTTTTAGGCATGTTTGCTTTTTCTTCAGTATGTTCACCCAGTGTCTTCTTTATATCCTTAATCTCTTCCTTCAGTTCTTTAAGTTGGTCCATGATATTTGTTTGGATAGCTTTGATTAGTTGTTCGATGTTCTGTATTGCTTCCTGGTTTTTATTTTGTGCATTGGACTGGTCCATGTTTTCCAGTTCCTCAGAGTCATTTGTATTTTCTTGTTGCCTTCTGGTAATAATATTATCTTGCTGAGTTTGTTTAATTGATCAGTTTTTCTCTATGTTCTAGAGTTTTATTTAGCTGTTGGTTCTGTGTGTGAGTTAAGTTTTCTCTTTGGCAGTTTTTCTTCTTATTTTATTTCCTTACTTCTTTTTATGTTCCCTTGAAGGAAAAAGGTTAGGGCCAGAGGAATCAAAAGATGTAAGGAAGGCAGAAGGATAATAGAAATATTGATAAGAGTTAGAAGAGAGGCAAAATGAGACTTAATGAGATGAATATTTAACTTGTGTAGGCAGTGTAGAGTACTAGGGGAAAAAATGGAGTTCCTACAATGGACTGGGAAAGTAAATGGAGGAATATATATGTAGTGATTTAGAAAGCTAGAATTTTGGGGAGGGAGAGAAATAGTAAAGAAAGGTGTGAAAGGAAAATGTTAATACTAATTAAAAAGTAGAAGAAAACAAAATAGATGGAATAGAAATTGACACCCTTGAGTTGTGGATCTGTGAAAAAATGTTGTCTCTAAGAGCCACAACAGAAAACAGAAGGCAGGAAGGATAAGCAATAGTTTGCAATACAGAATCAATATATACAGTGAGGGGGAAATTACTGAAAAAGAAGCCCAGCAAAGAAGCTACAATCTGGCAGCACCTAATTTAAAAAAAAATAGAAGAAAAAAGAAAGGGTGGTGGAAAGAGGAAAGAAAAGCAAGAGACCATAAAGAAACAGAGAGAAACCAATGATCCACACAGGCAAGTAGTCAAACACAGCGAAGGGGGGTCAATGATTCCCCTAGGGTCCATGTGGATCCTTCCTGCCTACTTGTGTTTATCAATCAATTTCCCTGCAGGTTTCTATATGCAGGTCCTGAAGCAGCTTTTAGCTATTAAACTAAATTAAAAAGAATTTATTTTTCATTTATTGAAGTGACCTTCTCACTTTTTTTTTATTTTTATTTTTTTTAGTGAAATGCAGGACCCAAAATAATTCCTCCTCTAGACCAACCCCCTTACGGAAGGACCCTTGCTGGGCCCGTCGAAATTAATCAAGGATGTCCCACTTTCTGGACTCCCCAGGGTAGCTGTAGCTCTGATGTTATTCAGTGCGGAGTCTAAAGATGGCCTATTCCGCCCCTTCTGGAACCGAGCTTGAGCTTCACCAGGTTGCTAAGTAAATCAGTTTGAGTGCAGATTGGCATCTGCTCTCAGCCTGATGCTGCTTCAGGTCGGCTTATCTGCTCCCCAAAGCTATGGGGTGGTGCAGGCAGCCAGATCGATGTCTAAAAATAAAAAATACCCTTCCCTGTCCTCCAACAGAACCCTCCCTCTTTTGGGAATTGTCCATTCTTCCTGGCTCCACAGCAGCCCGGGTCTTATCCCTGGGTCACTAGGGAAATCAGCTCCATCCCCAGACCAGAATCCCCCCTCTGATTCACCGGGTGCTGATTAGCCTGGTTGTTCTGTTCACACAAGGTCCAAGGGGTGCCAGGCAGCCAGATCCCCAGAAAATAAAACTTTCTTGCCCTGCTCGTGGCTCCAAATGGCCATTTTATTTTATTTTATTTTTTTCTCTCTAACCGCGGGGCTCAGCCATCTGTGCCAACCACCACTGGCAGCCTTAAAACTCATGAATCTCTTCCATTCCATCCATGCCGTTGATCCATGCAGATAGATGTCCCAAGCTTCTCACTCCACACGTGCACAGCCCAGACCCCCGGGCAGGACCCCATCCACAATCCGCCTTGCTCTGAGATCTTGCAGTGTGTGCCCTCCTACACTAATGCCATCTTGGCCCCTCCTTCCTCTCCATCAGTAGTTGAATGCCAGTTTTGTTGGATAGAGGATTCATGGCTGGAAGTTTTTTTCTTTTAGTATTTTGTCTATATCATACCACTTTCTTCTTGTTTCCATGGTTTCAGCTGAGAAATCAGCACTTAATCTTATTGTGCTTCCCTTGTATGTGATGGTCTCTTTTCTCTTGCTGCCTTGAGTATTTTCTCTTTGTCTTGAGTATGGGACATTTTGACAGGTATAGTCTTGGAGTTGGCCTGTTGGGATTTAAACTGTTTGGGGTGCACTGTGCTTCCTGGATCTGTACATCCATCTCTCTCAATATGGTTGGGAAGTTTTCAGCCATTATTTCATTCAGTACTCTTTCTGTTCCCTTTGCCTTCTCTTCTCCTTCGGGGATGCCCATAATGCATATGTTTGTGCATTTTGTGTTGTCAGTTAATTCCCTGTGTCCCTGCTGGATTTTTTCTATCTTTTTGTCTAACTGTTCTAATATCTGTTTTATTTCAGATGTATTGTCTTCCACATCACTAATTCTTTCTTCTACCTGTTCAAATCTGCTGTTATATTAATCCTGCGTCTTTTTGATTTCTTGGATTGTGCCATTGATCACCATCATAATCATTATCTTTTTGTGTATGTTTACAATTTCTTGTATTTTCTCCCAGTTTCTTCTTTATATCCTTAATCTCTTGCTTCACTTCTTTAAATTGGTCCATGATATTTGTTTGGAAAACTTTTATTTGTTGTTCAATATTCTGCATCACTTCTGGTTTTTAGTTTGTTCATTGGACTGGTCCATGTTTTCTTGTTTCTCAGTGTGGTTTGTAATTTTTTGCTGCCCTCTAGTCATTTTTTCTTGATGGGTTTATTCAGTTGATTAGCTTCTCTCTCTGCTCTACAGTTTTATTTAGCTGGTGATTCTGCATGTGTGTTAAATTTTCTCTTTGACACTTTTTTCATATATTATTTCCTTGCTTCTTTCTATGTTCCCTTGAAGACAAAAGATTAGGGTCAGAGGAATCAAATGATTTGAGAAAGGAAGAAGGATAATAGTAATATTGATAAAATTTAGATGAGGGACCAAATAAGACTTAATGAAATGAATATTTAACTCATGTAGGCAGTGTAGAGTAATAGGGAAAAAAATGGAGTACCTACAATGGACTGGTAAACCAAATAGAAGATTATATATATAATGATTTAGAAGGCTAGAATTATGAGGAGGAAGAGAAAGAGTAAAGAAAGGGCTGAAAGGAAAAAGTTAATATTAATAAAAAAAAATAGATAGAATAGAAATTGACACCTTTAAGTCATGGGCATATGAAACAACGTGGTATATAAGAGCCACAAGAGAAAGCAGAAGCCAGAAAGATGAAGGAAGGATAAGAGATAGTTTGGAATACAAAATCAATATAGAAAGAGAATGGGAAATCACTGAATATGAAGCCCAGCAAAGAAGAGACAAGTTAGTAGCAACTATTTTTTTAAAAAAAATGAAAGAAAAAAAAGGGGAGGGGGAGGAAAGAGGAAAGAAAAGCAAGAGAGAACAAATAAACAGAGAAAAAACAAACAACCACACAGACAAGCAGTCAAACAAAGCTAAGGAGGATCAGTGTTCCAACTAGGGTCCTTGTGGATCCTCTCAGCCTGCTTGTGTTTATCAATCAATTTCCCTGCAGGGTTCTATATGCAGGTTTTCAAGCAGCTTTTAGCTATTAAACTAAATAAAAAAGAATTTATTTTTCATTTTTTAAAGTGACTGCTTCTCTCTCTCTCTCTCTCTCTCTCTCTCTCTCTCTCTCTTTGTGAAATACAGCACCCAAAATAATTCCTCTTCTAGACCACCCCCTTCACTGAGGGGACCCTAACTAGGCTCGTGTAAACTAATCAAGCACTTCCTACTTCCTGGACTCCCCATGGGAGCTGAAGCTCAGATGCTAGTGAGTGCAAAACTGTAAAAATGACTGACTCCGACCCTTCTGGAGCAAAGCCTCAGTGTCACTGGGCTGCTGGGTAAATCAGGTTTCCTTAGGAGATTCGCCTCTCCCCTCAGCCTGACGCTGCTTCAAGCCGGCTTATCTGTTCCCCCAAGCTATGAGAGGTTCCAGGCAGCCAATTCAGCAGTAAAGAATCCCCTTACTGCCTTCTGTCAGAACCCTCCGTCTCTCAGAGAGTGCTCCCTCTCCCTGGCTTGGTGGGATTTGGGGCTTATCCCTGAGCAGCTAGGTAAATCAACTCCCTAAGCAGATTTACCCCTCCCCTCTGTCAGGTGTTGATTCAATCCAGCTGTTTTGTTCACCCAAGCTGCAAGGGGTTCCAGGCAGCCAAATCTACAGAAAGGAAAGCTCTCTCACCCCTTTGCCAGAGCCCTTCCACTCTCCTGGGATGGGAGTCCTGCCTCAAACCGGCTTTTTTTTTTCCCTAAAGGTGGGGCTCAGCCGTCTGTTAACCACCACAAGTAGGCTTAAAACTCATGAATCTCTACCGATGAGTCCATGCCGTCTATCTGCTCAGAAAGATGTCCCAAGCTTTTTGTTCTGTTTGCTTACAGCACAGACCCCCTGGGAGGACCCTGTCCACAATCCACCATACTCAGGGAGCTCTCAGTGAGTACCCTCCTAAACCGATGCCATCTTGCCTCCCCCTCTTACATGATTTTTCCCAATGTCTTCTTACTATCCTTAATTTCTTTAGCCATCTCATTGAATTTATTAAGGAGATTTGCTTGAACATCTATGATTAGTTGTCTCAACTCCTTTATGTCATCTGGAGGCTTATCTTGTTCCTTTAACTGGGCCATATTTTCCTTTTTCTTGGTGTGGACTGTAATTTTTTGTTGGTGTCTTGGCATCTGGCTTACTAGAGTATTTATTCTGGGTGCAGTTTTTCTTTTTAGTATAGGGCTTCCTGCCCTTCATCCCTTGCTGGTTGTGTAATAAGAGCCAAGGATGTAGTTGTTGCTATATGCTGTGGAGGCTTAAGCTACCCTCTTTGCCCCAAGAACCAATGAAGCTTCTCCCAACTTTCTCCTTTGCCAGGGGAAGGGAGCCACAGCTGTGTGGAATAATCCAACTCATACAGTCCTAGACTGTAGATGCCCAGAGAGACTGATGAAGCTCACACCCTTTTCTCCTTGCCTGGGGAAGGGACAGAGTTACAGGTATAGGCAGCAATTTATGCAGTGTGGGCCCACGATGACCACAGTTGCCCTGGCAGATTTCCATTTACTCATTCTGTGCCAGCTAAATGTACCTGCAGCTACTAGATAGGCTGGTGCGGGGCCTGTCAGCTTCCTCCCTGCTAGAAGTGGGGCTGAAGCCTAGACTAGGGCTGCAGGCCAATCTGGGTGAAAGAAACCAGTCTCTACTATCACTATGATTTTCAGTCAACCTGGCTTCCCCTCAGACTGGAGGTGGAGTCAAAATGGTAGCTACTGGCCTCCTTCTGAGTTGGACAGGCTCAAACTTTAGCTTTTCTTAGGGTTATACTTTAGCCAGCCAAATGACTAATCAGTAGGTGAAATCAGTGGCCAGTGGTCTCTTCCTCACCTGTTTTGGGAAAATGGAGCTTCTAATTCATACCACAGAATAGCTCCTGGGGTGGCTTGTGCTGCCAAAGTGAGATGATCACTCACCTCCACAGTGTGGCCTGTAATTTCCCAGAGAGGCTGGCACAGCTCCCCCCAGTTTACTCCATGCCAGAAGTGGGCCTGTGGCTTAGGCTATAGTGACAATCTGATCTAGATGGATAAAAGCTGGTCCCTACCAGCACTGTGATTTTCAATCAGCCATGCTTCCCCTCATGTAAGGCATGGAGTTAAGATGGTGACCTCCAGCCTCTTTCATATTTGGATGGGTCCAAAATTTATCTGTTTTTAAGATTATACTTTAGCCCACTGAATTTACTAATCAGTAGCTGAAGTCGGTGTCCAACTCTCTTCCTCTCCCATTTTGTGAAGTGGAGCATTCAATTCCAGCCATAGAACTGCTCCTGAGGTTCCTTGTGCCTCCATTTGAGAATGGGCACCAGCCTTCATGGCATTGTGTGCTCTACTTATGAATTTTCTCTGCAGATGGGCAATCTCCCCCTTCCATTCTTTCAAGGATTTTCAGGATGCACTTCTGGTCTCTTGCAGCCCCAATTAAGTGCTCTAGATAGCTGTGGGTTATCTTACACTGCCCCATAGCAAGAGTTGATTCTCAAAGCTCATTACTCTGTCACCATCTTGCTGGTTGCCTTCCCAGCATCCTTTATTGATAAAAGCATTTCAAAAGATGGGAATAGAAGTAAAATACTCAATCTCATAAAAGGCATATAAGAAAAACCCACAGCCAACATCATACTGAATGGAGAGAGGTTGAAAGCTTTCACTCTAAGATCAGGGACAAAACAATGATGCCCACTGTCACCATTGTTATTCAATATTGTACTAGAAGTCCTAGCTAGGGCAATTAGACAAGAAAAATTTAAAGGCATCCAAATAGTCTCACTGTTTGTGGTTTTTGGTTGACATGATCCTGTATTTGGAAAATTCTGAAGTATTCATGGCAAAGCTACTTTAGCTAATGAGTTCAACAAAGTGGCAGGATACAAGATCAACATGCAAAAATCAATAATGTTTTTGTACACTAGTACTGAAAAATCTGCAAAGAAAATTAGGAGGAAAATTGGATTTACAATAGCAACAAAAAGACTCAAACACCTGGATTTAATTTATCCAAAGAAATACAAGACCTATATGCAGAAAACTACAAAACAATGCTAAAACAAATTTTAAAAGACCTAAATAAATGGAAAGAATTTCTGTGTTCATGGATTGGAATAATAAATATCATGAAGATGTCAATCTTATCCAAATTGATTTAGAGAGTCAATGCAATACCAATCAGAATTACAACAGCCCACGTTACAAACTAGAAAAGTCAATTACCAAATTTATTTGGAAGGGAAAGTTCACCTGAATAACCAAAATCATTCTAAAAAGAAGAGTGACTTGGGAGGAATTTCTCTGTCTGACCTTGAAACATATTACAAAGCTACAGTGGTCAAATCAGCATGGTACTGGAATAAAGATAGACACATCAATCAGTGGAATAGTATTGAGAGTCCAGAAATAAATCCTCAACTCTACAGCCAACTGCTTTCTGACAAACCTACTAAGTCCATGTTAACAGGACAAAACAGTCTTTTCAACAAATGATGCTAAGAGAACTGGATATCTATAACCAAAAGAATGAAAGAGGACACCTATCTCACTCCCTATACATGAATCAAGTTGAAATGGTTCAAAGACCTAAACATAAAAGTCAGGACCATAAAACTACTAGAAGATAATGTAGGGAAACATCTTCAAGGCTTTGTAGGAGATGGTGATTTCTTGGACCTTACACCCAAAGCAGGTGCAACAAAAGAAAAAATAGATAAATGGGACCTCCTCAAAATTGAACACTTTTGCACTTCACAGGGTGAAAAGGCAACAACTCAATGGGAGAAAATATTTGGTAATCACATGTCTGATAATGGTTTAATATTCAGGATATATAAAGAGATGTTACAACACAACAATAAAAAGACAAATGACCCAATTAAAAATGGGCAAAAGACTTGAATAAACATTTGTCTAAGGAAGAAATGCAAATGGCAAAAAAAACGCATGAAAAAATGCTCATCACTAATGATTAGGGAAATGCAAGTCAAAACTACAATGAGAGATTTCACACCTATCAGAATGGCCACTATTAAAAAGACAGAGAACTACAAGTGTTGGAGAAGTTGTGGAGAGATAGCAACACTTCTTCACTGTTGGTGAGAATGCAGAAATGTACAGCCACTGTGGAAGTCTGGTGGCTCCTAATGAAATTGGATATAGACTTGCCATGTGCCCTTGCAATACCACTACTGGATATATACCCAGAAGAACAGAGCACAGTGACACAAACAGACATCTGCACACCAATGTTCACAGGAGCATTATTCACAATTGCCAAAAGTTGGAAACAACCCAGGTGTCCATTAACCAAAGAATGAATAAACAAACTGTGGTGTAAACACACAATTGAATATTATGCAGATGTAAGAATAAATGAAGTCATAAATCAAAAGAAAACATGGATGAACCTGGAGGACATTATGTTTAGTGAAGCAAGCCAGACACAAAAGGACAAATAATGTATGATTGCATTACTATGAACCAAATATATTGTGTGACATACTGTATGATTAAAAAAAAAAAAAGCTTATATGGATCCAGTATATTTTATTGAAAAATGTATGTTTTTATTATTTTATGTGCTTTGTATTTTTCTATTATTGCTTATGTTTTCAATTATCAAATGTAAAAAATAAATAGAAATAGAAAAGAACAAACAAACAAAAAAAGATGCTCTTTGTGTTAAAGTGCGTACCTAGAAAAGTGAACTCCAGCCTTGGGGAAGCAGACATGTTACTTTCTCTCTTATATGAGCCTCCTTCCAACCTGACATGTCTTGCTCATTCCCACTTCTTCCCTCTGAAGAATGCCCTTTCTTCCAAAACCAGAAACCATTGTGTTTTTATTGAAGTAGATGATGAAAGTAATCCATAATAAGACAAAAGTACCTATGTAAATGAATTCTTAGTTAAAATGTGTATAACGATTTTAAATATACATTTTGTTATTACAATGTTTCCTTCATTTATCTACATTTAATCTTGAAATAACTAAAGTTGATGTTAAAAATATAAATATATAATATTATTATAGCTAAGTTAAATATTGATTCTTTCATCTAAATTATATTCTGAAGAAGAAAATATGGCCCAATAATAAAAATTATGAGAAAACAAGTCCAAGATAACAGTTGATTTGACTACAGAAGAATAGAATCAGGGAAATACCTGTTGTTGCAGATAAACAAATTTGCATTTTAGGAAACTCTCTACAATAATGTACCTAGTCGCAGTTACCAGAATCCTCTAAGAGACCAATGTTAAGGGAGGATTTAAATCACAAAACATGGTAACTTAGAATCTTTGTTCACAAAAGGACTCTCTCAAAGGTCTGATGCCAACATTACATTATTTTTGAGGACAATTATGAGCAGAGTAGGGCTGTTCAGATCAAATAATCCTATTTTCTCTCCCCAGAACTATGTTACACTCCACTGCCACTATTCTTACTGTATGGTATGTAAATGTCACCACGAACCTTACCAAGAGTTTTGGGTCAGAGTTTGGCTGCAGAAGTAGGATCAAAAAAGGAGGGACTGGGTGGGGCTGCTCAGTATCTGAGGAAAATCTTCTTTCTCAGGGTCTCACATCCCTCCAACTTCAAACTCATGAACTCTTTGTTTGCTTTCCCATGTGACTGGCTTCCTTTTAATGAGAAAGACCAGTCCTGGGTTTCTTAGGACTGAAAAACTTTCTCCCTTTTAGCAGTTTGATATTGTTTATGAATTCCAAAAATAGATATTAGTTTATGTTTGTAAACTGGTCTGTCTGAAGTTTCACTTATACTTAATTAAATTATGATTGGGGCTTTGATTGGGCCACATAAGTAGGGCATTGAACCCCTGCCCCTTGGTGGGTTGGAACTCACAGAGAAAAGACATGGCAAAAGACAGGGTTGGGAGTTTTTGAGCTGAGCCCTGGGAAATAAACACACAAAGGAGCTTGGTCATGAGGAAGGAGAGAAGGCCCTAGGAAAAGAGATGAGCTGTTTGCCTGATAGTCTACAGCTCAGCTTGTGGAGAGAGCCCAGCAGCTGAGCCTGTAGAGATATGGAGCCCCAGGAAGAGAGGAACCCAAGAAACTTGATCTCTTGGCAGATGTCAGCAGCCTTCTTGCCCAAACACATGGCTAGACTTTGATGAGGGAAGTAACTTATGTTTTATGGCCTGGTAACTGTAAGCTTCAACTGCAAATAAATACCCTTTATAAAAGCCAACAGATTTCTAGTATTTTGCATCAGCATTCCTTTGGCTGACTAATACATCCCTCTTTCCATCTATTGCTTGATATTCTCACCAATGATATCTGTTATTTTCTAAAGTGTGACTGAATTTCCTTGAATGGCCTCAGAGATTCTCCAGTGTGCACTGGAAATCCCTAAGTGGAGATAGTTTGCTTCCACTCAAAGGGAAAATGACAGTACTTAGGACAGGAGCCCTTGGTAATTGCTCGTGGAGGGGTCAAGAAGGCACTGCAGAAAGTTTGGGAGGCTGGGACAGACAGGGGTAGGGTCAGATTCAGGGATGCATTGCTCTTGTGGAGATGAGTCTGTGTGTTGATGAATGACTGTGAAGGCTCAGACCTCTGGATGAGACATGGCATGAGTGGGTAAATCATGAAGTATTCTTAGAAAATGTCCAAGGATATTGGTGTGAATTGTCATGGTGACAAGCTTGGAATGGAGTCATTTTACCAAGGTAATAGGGATTCTGGGGCCATGCTTCATAAAGCCACCCATATAAGGGAAGAGTAAGATGGACTTTCCAGGACCTCCTTTGCTCTCTGGATTTTCTGTAAATCCTGATCTTGGTGTTTTAGAGGACAAGGGATTTGCACGATAAAATTAAAAGAATGTACTGTCAAAATTAAAATTCCCATGACATATGACATTCCATTCCCAATTCTATGTGATAATAATTGACAAACATTTTCTCAGGAAACCTATTACATGTTCTAAGTAAATTTTATATGTAAACTGTATATGTGTGAGCTATATATAGAGAGACACATATACAATGTGTGTATGCATGTATACACTGATCTATTAGGAACTTGGTCCTCAGTTTTCCTTCATATCTGTTAATGAGAAATATTCATTACTGAAATTTTGATGGAGCAAACATTGACAAAATAACCAGCCATTATCATTTATACATGTTTTCCTATAGATTTGGATTATGTATTACATTGTGTATAATAACCCATCTTACCAAGAATAATCATAGGACTATAAAGGCACATCCAGATGATTCTCCTCTTCCACATGGCCTGAACCAGCATCTCTTGATGGAATTCAGGTGCTATCTGCTCAGGTTTCATAAGCCCTGGTGGCTTCACTCACATCTGCTGCCTTGGGAGGGATGACTGGAAGGTTGGGCTCAACTGGTCCTGTCAACCATACACGTGCCAATGACCACTGCAGCATGGTCATCTCAGGGTGATCAGACTCCTTACATGTGGCTCAGTAATCCCAAAAAATAGTGATCTGAAAGACAGAAAGTGGAAGATACCAGTTTCTCACCTTCTGAGTTATAAACCAGCATTATGAGTTTCATCTTGTAACAAATATACTCAGCCAAGACCCCAATTTCCCCAATGAGGGCACGAATTTGCCACAATCTGGGCCTTAAGGAGCATAGGCTTAACTAGACTCAGATTAATTACTATGGCCAGTAATTTGTCTCTCAGACACAGGTGCAAGACAACATTACCCATACACATATACAATGTATGTATGCATGTATTCTGTATTCCCAGAGCCCCTAAATGTGCCAGGACCTGTGGGCTGAACTTTGATCACATGCACATCACTGTGGGTGTGCATATTTAAAATGAACCTCACTTGGACTATGTGGCCCGGGTTGCCCCAGTCCCCTAGTTTCTGGATTTGCATTTTATTAGAACTGATCTGGGGATGTACCACACAGGAACAAGGAACAATGGCTCTTAATCAGTAGAGCTGCCCAAGATTTGTTCTAATTTTCTGTTTCTATTAACTTTGAGCTGGAAATCCAATTTGACAGACCTTCAATTAAATTTCACACAATTAAATAATTGTGAGTAAAATAAGAATAAACTCCATGAGTGGAAATCCTAAAAGCTTCTTCTACTGAAGAAGAAGAAAAAAAAAATGAACCTCACTGTCCATGTCCCACCATAGCCTGGACTGTTTAATCACCACCAGCAGAGTGGGGGTGAGTTCTGGATAGTTGTAACCTATATGACTTTGCATTTTCTCCCCCAAACCTTCCAGTTCTTTCCCCCACTCCAAATAGGAGCAGGATCCCCAAATAGGTAAAACTGCAATCCCCTATGACTTGTGATAAGTGGATCTTGCACTAGGATTCTAACCTATTTTTCCAGAAGCCTGCCTATTAACATCTATCTTCCTCAAACTCCCTCATTGCCCCTTATAGTTGCCCCAATATTGATAAGCCATTCCTGCCTTGCAGAAAACATCTGTTCCTTTTGGATCTGTTTTCCTGTCCATTTGGTTCATGAGCAAATTCATTGTATTCCTTGGAAAGCAGCTCCCTTCTCCTGCTGCACACTGATATACCCCATAAAAGAACCCCCTCCTCTGGCAGTGAGTGCAGATGTCAAGCCTGGGAAGTGCCATCTCTCCTCCTGCTGCCAAGGACAAGGACTAGGTCAGGGCTAGGCTTGGAACCATCTTATCCTCCTGCTACCAAAGATGAGTACCCCACATAAGCCCCCTAAATAAATGTCATTACTCATCAAACCAGACTTGTATGAGTCTTTCTTTGGTCTGACATATCCCTACCAGTTTGGCAGGAAGCTGTTGTTTTCACACTTGGGACAATAGTAAGTGCCAGAAAAAGGACTTCAGGGATTTCTCCACAATCCTGAGTAACCTTATGTTTATTGCTGCTTCCAGGTGGCTGAGATCAGAATTTCCTACTTTCCCTCCTTCTGTTGTTATAACACCAGAAATCTATTTCATTAAAGGGAATTCCAAATATTCCTTAAGTATCCATCCTTGCACAGCAGTCCTGTGAAATGGAAATGATACTGAGAAATAAATTGATTATAAAGTCTTTGGGCATGGTAATTTCAATAGTAAATTCATATCTTAATAATAGGGGTTTATCTATTTAAAAATATTTCAAAACAAGTTTAACTTTGGAATTCTCACTGATAGCCTTCTAAGTAAAGTAGCTTACCAAGTATAAAATATTAAGAGAGTAAGAGGTTTTATTGTTCTTTTATTATCCTTTTATTGGTTTGGAAATTTTAAAGACTAACAGGTCTATTTTTAAATCAAAACAATTCATAGATACTTACTTGGCTGTCTCTGTTATAGAAATTCCTCCATGTGTTTCTCACATCCATTAATAAGTAATACCAGTTGTTTATTTCATTAAAATACATATAAAACCTCCATAACTGGCTTTCTCCTCCTCAGAAAGCCCTGTAAACAAAATACCTGCCAAGAGCTAAAAGCATTTTTAAGTGGTTTGCCATTGCTACTATCACCCTTATCACCAATGCACCTGCTGTGGCCTTGCAGCTACCAGGTAGCTCTTACACCTTGGGACTTGGTGCTCAAGGAGTAGGTGTTCAGAGCTGTGAAGTGTGAAATATGAAACTCTTCTGATGATTGATGATCTGGGAGGGTCCAGGACCACACAGAGGGTTCAGAGACCTGCAGGCCACTCATAGGGGACCCAGTGAAGTTGAAACATTCAGGGGTGGGGAGGGTAACTGGGGAAGAGGCTTAGATTCTGTGGACTGAAAATGCATTTTCCATGGGTTCATGGGTGAATGGATGGGATGAAGAATAAAAATAGGACAAGGAGGATTATGGCAAAATAAATGATCACAAGGCTATAAAATTAAAAACATGTGCCAATGTATCTTAGGAATTGGCAATGATTAGAGAGTGATAAATAATCCATGTTCTGTAGCTTTAAGTATAATATGTATATGAAATATATAAAATGTATACTATTTATATATGAATGCAAAAGATATAGGTATACATCTATGTTAGTGTGAACGTCTGAAAGAGTAAATAAGCATACAGTGAATTTGATCCCACTGCCCTACTGGCCTACAGCCAGCCTAGTTGAGTCATCTGCCTGAGGTGGAAGTGTGGCCTGGATACCAGTGCATTCAAAGTCATGAGACATTTAGGTCTTTTCCCCAATTTAAAAAGATTAGTTTGCTAGTATTATTTTTTTATCCACTACAAATGGAATTGTCACAGAATTGTCCCTAAATATATACATTCATACATACATGCATACATACATATTTAACAAAAAATAAAAGTTCTTTGAAGTGGTTCTGTTTAAGTCTTCTATGTATTTTCATTGTGCATATCTACATGTGTGGATGAATCCATAGGAGAAGCCTTGTCATGGATAAGAATCCCACATGCAGTATAAAACTCCATAAAACACAAAAACCCAAGTCAAATGTATTTATGGAAGTGTTTGGCATTATGGTTTTCTGTTATTCTGGATTAATTAATTCAATCAATAGCCCTTTGAAACTGGCTTGCCTAGCTGTCCCTTTCATAGAAGTGACTTGAGGAAATACATATGAAAAAATAAAATAATTTTGAGGTCTTTGGCCATTTGAAATGTAATTATAAAATCAATTATAATACCTTAATCAGTTCACTTTAACTTCTTTTCCATGTGCTAAAATCTTTATGAAGAAAACATCTGTCCAGAGACAAGAATTTAAAGAAATGAAACCTTATTAGAGATATTAAGTTAAGATGAAATGGAGGGTTGTTTCAAAAGAAATTTAAAAGGTACCTTAACTGGTTGGCTATTTCCGCTGAGACATACAAGCAATTTAAAAGATTGGAGTTATTGTTGTTATAATAGTCATGCAAGACAATTAGAGGAATTTATAAAGTGTCTTTACATATTGTGATTCAAGCAATGGAAGAAATTAAAACACTAATGTGGAGTCAGTGACCACAGGATGCTTTGTGGGCAGGGAGAGGGAAAAGCAGTTGTTATACAGGGGCTTTTTCAGGACTTGGGAATAATCCTGAGTGACATTGCAATGACAGACATAAGCCATTTTATATCATCATATAACATGCAGAACTCTGTGGAAGAGAGTGTGGTCTACAATGTGAACAATGGTCCATGCTTAATAGCAAAGCCCCAGGATGTGTATATCCATTGCAGGTGATGTGCCACACTAATGAAGGATGTTTATGTGAGAGGTTGTGGGAGGTATGGTAAGTGAGGCATATGGGAATCCTTATGATTTTTGTGTAACATTTATGCAATCTAAGTACCTTTTAAAAAATATTTATATTATTAAAAAAATAATAATGAACTGTCTTTAGCTCTTTGTTATTTGACAGAAGTCTTCCAAATAAAATACCAGGAATTTAAAAAAACATTTTATTATACTATTATTTTAATTATTCCTCAGAAAAAACAGAATTTCCTGAAGAAATTGCTGAATCAAGCTTGTGAAAATCAAGGAATTTGGAACTCATTTTACCATAAATTAAGAAAGCACTCAAAGATGGTGAGATAACAGAAAGACACAGGACCAACTTTAAGTGGCTCCAACCAACCAAGTCAGGGGTAGTATGAGCATGAAAATAAATAAAGATAACAATAAAATAGGAATCTTTGTCTTCACACTGATACACATAATGGTAAATTAGGGAGAAGGGATAGCACTTTATTACAATAGAATGCCCACCAACTAATGGAGAGGTGTGACTGAGTTTGAAAATCATATTTTGCAAACATAATGGTAATACTTTTTCCAGTGAAGAATTACCAATGCATGCTAAACATACAGTGTAAAATTTGAGAAGTTCCAGGATATTCACATAGTCTCAAATATGTCCCTGTAAAATATTCACTCCTTACAGAAATGAAAAGATAACTCTATGAAGAGGGTTGGAAGATAACACTTCATCGAAAGGATCATGTTACCATCACCAGCCATAGGACAAATGGACACCATGCCCTCCCCCACTCCCCAGTATGATATACATGGAAGAGCATAGCATCTCTTCCGTGGTATTCCTACCAAAGATGCATACCTATATCCCATCACATGGAAACATTAAAGCAGAGGTTCTTAATCTTTTTTGTTCCACAGACCCCTTTGCCAGTCATGTGAAAACTATGGAGCCTTTATTAACTCCACTGTATATTATTTAATAAATATATCACACCTGCACCAACATGTCCCCACAAGAATAATGTGTTTTTGAATTCCAATTGAGAATCCCTGAATTAAATAAACACATACACTGTCCCTGATTGAAGGATTCTAGAGATATGACAACTAAATGCAATGCTCCACTGTGGACTATGGCCTTTTGTTGTAATGGACATAATAGAACAATTGGTGAACCCTGAATGGAGGTGAAACCTGACTGGATATAAGTGATGTATCATGTTAATTTAAAAAATAATTAATGGGTAATTTTTTTTAAATGTAGGAGAGTCTTCTGGATTTGAAGGACAAACTCTAACATATTTGGGGGTGATAAGGCAACAGTTTGGCAATGTGCTGAGAAAGTTCAGAAGAAAAATTTCAGGAAAAAAAAAAGAAAGGTTAGTAGATATAGAGCAAAGACTGTAAAATGTTAACTTTTTTATCATTATAAGTGTGAAAGATAAATGGGTTTTTATTTGTACCATTCTATTCACTGAGGTCTTCACTAATTCTCATTAAGTTTAAAATTATTTCAAAATGAGAAGTTAAAAAATGTGATTTCTCCTTACATAAACTACAGCTGAACTAACTGCCTGACAATAGTTAAACCTTCAATGAAATAATGAATATTATAATTATAATTAGGTAGTTTAGCCCCAGCCAATGGGAACTGCAAATAGCCTGTTATTAAGAGGAAGCCTGAGTCCCAACAAAAAGGAGGAGACATTGCTGGCCAATGGGATCCTGGGCTATTCTGTTCCCCAGCAGGTAAATAAAGCTGTAAGTGTCATACTAGAGTTAAATTCTGGCACCCCAAAGCTTATGTTGGAAATTAGAAAATCATGGAGTCTTCCACTACCCACCTTCCCTGGGGTTTAAAATGTAGTTCAAAATCCAGCCCTAACCAGCTTCTACAAGTGCCTTTTATTTTACAGACACACATGAAGAGCAACTGCCTTCACCATACTTATGGGGTCCTCCAAGACTGAAGCCCCCACCATGGATGCCCATTTTTTCCAAACCTCACAAAGAGGATGGGGATCTCCTACAGCTCAGCAGAATCATCTGGACCTACATAGATGCCCAGTCTCTCCCCAGGTACCCCTCTACCCTCTGTGCCAGCCCTGACCCCCACCCAGTACAGACCCCCAGCCAGTACCCAAGCTCAAGCAATGGTTGAAGGACCCACCCTGGTAGTCTGAGGTGGGGACTGAGATTTAACAGTCTGGATCAGTCTCCAAAGCAGCCAGCAGTCTCCATGGCCAGGGGTAAGAGGGAGCCACCCATTACTAGACTGGGCCCAGGCTCTGGCAAAGCAGGGGCAGGCTGAGCCAATGATTGTTTAGACCAGAGGGCTGTGGATGCCCTGACCAATAGGGAATGTAATTGGTCTGTTACTAGGCAGAAGCTGTGAGTAAAAAGTAGTAAGTAACCCATAGAAGAGAAGAGTTAGACATTTGGGTTTCCTTCCAATCTGCACAGGCAGATTGTCTTCTTCATCACCCCAGCCTTGTACTAGATGGGAAAAGACAAGATAAAGGCTGTGAACTTATAGACATTGGTATAGGTGAGGAGGGAGTGAGAAGTCTACTGAAAGCAGAGCCTCAAGTGAAGCCTCTAGACTGAGCCCACCTCCCACTTTTGTTGGCATTCAGGAATTAGGTCCGTGAAAACGGTGCTGCGGATGAGAAAGAACGAATAAGACAAAGAGAAGAAAAACTGGGATCAGGGCACTCTCCGTCCGATATGCTGAGAAGAGCCAGCTACCTCATAAACTGTGGCTTTTATTTTAGCTTTAGATCAAAGAAAATATGTATGTACATATATAAATTCAATAGATACTTGACAGTTTACATTTTACTAGAATGAGCAAGTCTTAAAAGTTAATGGCTCAGTTCCTCTTTTCCTTCCTGAAATTCACAGACATTGTAAATCTTACAAGCTCAGGATGTTTCCCCACCCAGCTCCTATTAGCATGAGACCGGAGGGCTTGTTTCCTACATTCCAGGGTGACCTTCTTTTATGTCAGTTGCCATGGCCTTTAATTGAAA
Source organism: Tolypeutes matacus (assembly GCA_026826555.1). NCBI lineage: Eukaryota > Metazoa > Chordata > Mammalia > Cingulata > Chlamyphoridae > Tolypeutes > Tolypeutes matacus. Next base: position 47,542 of record JAKSZT010053911.1, read on the forward strand.
CTCCATCACACTTTCCCTCCTTAGTTCCCAGAATGCTGGTAGCCAGGATCACTACACTGCTTTTGGATGCTTTGGTGGAGATCTGAAGCTGTCCAAGGCAGAGAACTCAGATCCATGTGGGTCCTCAGCCAGTGAGCCCTCAGGAGCATTGAGAGACACAGGGCACACCAGGCACACAATGCCCCACTCAGGTGTTACCCCCAAGCTCAAGGATGTAAAAGGGTGGCCAGGACCAGCAGATACTTGAAGATAGACTTTGACCTGAGAGGTGGAGAACAAAACTCTCACTAGCAAGAGGGAAGGAAGGGAACACACAGAGGCCACAGCTGCCTGTAGGGCTCTGCAGAACAGGCCCTGGAGCTGACCCTTTCTCTATTTCCACTGCTTTCCCCACACCCTCACCCCAGGGCAGCAATCAACATCCTCATCTTAATGAGTCCCTGTCAAGGTCTCCACCTGGTCTTCCAGCTACACCCTATTCCCCACATCACAGCGACTGTTCTCCAAAATTAAAATTAAGCTCTTTACCCTCATGACAGCATCTACCCCCCACCCTTCTGGCCACCATTCATTCACTGTATTTAGGCTTCTCAGGCCTCTGGCTGATCCTCAAACACACCCCTCTCACACCCCCTTCATAGCCATAACCTGTCCTGTGCCTTCATCTTGCAGTGCTTATCCCCAGGTTGGCTCACTGTTCAGGTGGCCCCTCTTTACAGGGGATTCCCTGAACTTTCATCCCAAGCCCCCATTCCCACACCAATCAGTCATTCCTTTCCATGTGCATTCTAATTTTAAAGGTTTATTTATTTCCCCCTCTTGTTGTTTGCACTCACTGCTCTCTATGTCTAATTGTTGTGTGTTCTCTGTGTCTGCTCATCTTCTTTTTAGGTTGCACTGGGAACCAAAGCCAGGACCTCCCTTGTGGGAGAGAGATGCCCAATTGCTTGAGCCACACCCACTCCCCACTTGTCCCACTTGTGTCTCTCATTGCATCACCCCTTTGTGTCATCATGTTGCTTCATACCATCGTGTCAGCTTGCTGGTGCCAGCCCTTTTGTCAGCTCATTGTCTTGCTTTTCTTCTTTAGAAGGCACCAATAACCAAACCCGGGATGTCCCATGTAGGAGGCAGGTGCCCAACTGCTTGAGCCACATCCACTCTCATCCCTGTGCATTCTTCTCCTTTACTTTATCCTCACATGGCATCTTCTGTGCTCTGTTTAAGTTCCCTGTTCAGTATCTACCCCCCACCCACTACAAATATCATCTTCACAAAGACAGCAACATTATTTCTTATCTTTACTATTCTATACCCAGATCCAAGCTCTATATTGAGGAAAAGTCATTTACCTTCTTATGATTTTTTGTCCTTTGTCTTATTTCCCCACCCAACATCCTCAAAGTGTCACCTTTACTTTCCTTCCACCATCAATAATAATCCCCAGTTAGTGCTCATTGTCTATAAAATAGTGTCATTTCTGACTAAAACTACTAATTCTGGGGATGCCAGCTATTTCTGCAGGAGGGAACCCCTGCTGCTCCCTCAGCTTTCCTGTAAGGTGTGTCAGATGGTGAGGGAGAGCATGAGGAGTGGGATGTAGAGATTTCTACAAATTGCTGAAGAAAGATTCCTTTATGGTCAGAAAACTCTCAGTGCAGCACATGGCAGAGAAAGAAAATCATCTACATGTGAACTTGCCAATTTTATTTTTAACCTTTCTTATTTTAGAATGTAAATATGAAATGATATATAGTTTTCTCCAAGAATACAGTTTACATCCCCCAAAATGTTTTAATGTTTTAACTAATAAAGCTGAATTTACTTAGGAGTTGTGACTATTAGGAATTCAACTCTGCCAAAGAAATATTGTCGCTGATGTTTAAATTTCTCTTATGCTAAACAATATATATATAAAATATATTTTTTTAAATTAAAATATATTACATAATAATAAAGTTAGAATAATAAAGTAGAAATGGATCATATAAGATCTCTTAAGATATAAATAAGCTATAATTTAAAAAAATATATTGTTTTGGGATATGTAGTTTGGTCAAGTTTCAATTTGAGTAAAAGTTAAAATAATAGGACTTTCTTTGACTACTGGGAGATAATTCAAACTATCTTTGAAAGAAGTCCCACATTTCCTGGAGCTTTTTAGAAGTTGAGAGTCTTTTCATATAAAAGAAAGAATTGAGACTGGCTCTGTCCAGGCTGAGAAGATGGAGGAACTCCAAACAATGGAGAGGGCCCTCTTTGGATCCACTAGCCTCTAGGACCTTCAGAGGGAGGCTTGGTGGATGAACACAGCCTGGAGGCTCTGGAAGCCTGAATGGAGGGGAGGAGACAGCACTGCTTTAACTCCCAGACCCACCCCTGGGGGAAAGACCATCAGAGGGTCCATGGGGGCCACATGCTGGGTTTGGAAAAGGCCTTGTGCTGTGGTGGTTTTCATGACCCTTTTGAGAGACTTCAGTGTATTTAGCATTTCCATTATAACCTCTTCTAATTTGGATCCTTTGGTTCTCTCTTCCTTTAGTTTATGAGACAGTGAAGTTAATCTCATAAGCATCTCTTTCATTCTCTTTGCCTTTCTTTAGGTATCTACAAGGCTGGGGATTGTTATAGACTCTTTTTCTTCACTGACATCTGAAGATGACAGAGCATTTGCAAAACTCTGTGAACAAACTAATCCTGTCAAGAAGCTGGCTTTACTCTTCAATTTGTGCAGCCAGTGTTTCAGCAAGCTGCTTTTCTTGTCTTATGTAAATCTGATTCTAGCAGACTGGACAAGTCTGGACAACAATAAGGGACCCACCAGGATTCCAATGACTGAAGGAAACTGTGGACTGTGGGGCCTCGACTCATGTCATTGGGCAGCAGCTCCATAACCACCTCTTGCAGCTTTCCAATGATCTGCTCAATGTCAGTTGAGAGGTTCACAGCCCCTATATGATACTGTAGCCACCTACAGGGCTCTGCACAGTATGGATTTGTCAGCCACAACAAACCACAGAGTACTCCCCAGAATTCCACCTGAACACCAGCAACTGACAGCTTGAACAGGTCAACAGTGAGAAGATTAGGGGAAAGGTAGAGGAGGGGACACTTGGAAAATAAAACTTCCTTGTCTCCATTACATTCTAATGATCATTCTTTCTTCTTTCTTTTTATTTTTTAATTTTTTAAGTGATGTAAAATTAAACTCAGTGAAATGTGCAAATCTTAACTGAATGGCTGTCAAAATTTAAAACTTTTCACTCTCCCATGCCCCACAGTATCCAAAAAACTTATTAAGATATGAATCATTAATTTCCATTAATCTAGAAAATAACTCCTGTACCTTCAATCAATACCCACACCCCTCCATACACATGCAGCCTCTGTTCTGATTTCTATCACCACACATTATTTTACCACTTCCTAAAAATGGAATAAATCAGAATGCACTCTTTGGTGCATGTGTCATTAGCTCAAAATAATATTTTGAAATTTGTTAATGCTGCTGTGTGGAAAGCATTTCTCTCTGCTTTTATCATTAAGTTCTTTGGCATTGAACAACTATGCTAAAAAAACATTTATGTATTTTTCTATGGGTGGATTCTTCTGTTGCTTCAAGTTGGGAGCATTATGAATACAGATATGAATACCCATGTACAAGACCTTTATATAAAGACATGATTCATTTCCCCTTGGTGAATATATGGCAGTAAAAAAGCTTCATCATAAGGCAGGTTTATGTGAATATTTTAAAACAACTATTGAGGTATTACTGATGTATTAGTCAGCCAAAGGGGTGTTGATGCGAAGTACAGGAAAAAGTTAACTGTTATAAAGGGAATTTATTTGAAGTAGAAGCTTACAGTTACCAGGGCGTAAAGCATAAGTTACTGCCCTCACCAAAGTCTGTTGCCACATGTTGGAGCAAGATGGCTGCTGATATCTGCAAGGGTTCAAGCTTCCTCTTCCTTTTAAGGCTCTGGGGTCCCAGCTTTTTCCAATATCAGATGTAGGCTGGGATAAGTTTCATATCTCTCTTGGGGCTCATTCCTCTCTGGGTTCAGCTGCTCTGTTCTCTCCACAAGGTCAGCTTTTGTTGATCAAGTGAACAGCTTGTCTCTCTTCCTGATATCTCTGCCATGTCTAATGGAACAATCTCTCTTTCCTCACATATCTGCTTCTCTGTGTATTTACTTCTCAGGCTCCAGGATCAAAACTCTAACTTTTCTTTTCTGCAGTGCGGTTTCTCTGTGAGTCTCTGCCCACTCAGGGAGTAGGGACTCAACATCCTACTGATATGGCCCAATCAAAGCCTTAACCATTTAATCAAGTAAAAATGAAACCTCTGAATCCAATATAATCTAATGTGCCGAGAAGAAACCAATTTACAAATATAATCCAATATCTATTTTGGGAATTCATAAACAATATCAAACTGCTACAATTGACATGGCATAAAATTCATAAAATTAAATATACATTTTCTGTAAATGCATTGAGTTTTCCAACCCTCACCATTTTCCAATTTTAGAACATTTCCATTATTCCCAAATTTTCTTCTTCTAACTTACTGCATCAGCTACATTTGACATAGTTATTCTCACATCCTTGAAATCATTTTCTGATTCACTATATTCTCCTGTTTTTTGTTGGTTTGTTATTCATCTGGTATCACTGTCCTATCCCCTCTGCCTCTGTGCTGGGTTCTCTATTTCTCCAAAGCCTTTCAGCATAAGTGTTTCCTAAGGGGTCAGTCCTTTAACTCTTTTCCTTCTTCAGCACCATATTCCCTCACATGCATGCTTTGGCTTTAAACACCATCTTTACTGGCTTAGGTACTTCTACATTTATTTATCTATCCTATTCCTTTCTGCACAGTCCTGATAGACACACAACTGATTTATGATGCCTCTGTGTGGTTGTCTAGCATTCCAACATGAAACTCTGGTTTGTTCCTAGGAACCTGCTCTTCCTCTGTCTCCATGTTCAGGAACTCCCCCTGGCAGGATTTGGGTAACAGCTTGATCACTTTTCTTGAATTCTTACTTTCCCTCCACACCACATCCATCCCATCAGAATATCCTATGCCCTATCATAAGAGCAAGTCCACATCTGCCCCTTCTCTTTGCCTCCAACTTCCTTCCCAGCTCAGCATCACCTATGGCAGGAGGACTGTAGTCTTCTTCTCCCTCTTGGCCCTCTTGCTTAAGTGCATGGGAAAAGGTATGCTTTGCTGTTCTATATTGTGCGTTAAGTTAAATTTATTATTCACTGTGATCAAATATTCAATATCTTCATTATATTTTCTCTGCTTATTCTCTCAATTGCTGAGATATGTAAAAAAAAAAAAAATAGTCCTCAAATCTGTGACTTATCATACTTCTGTCAATTTTCAAAAGCAATGCTTATCTTTGTGTACACATTTTAAAAAGCTGTTTTCAGAGCTGGGATGACAGCACAACTTTGTGATGAAACACAGTCAATGAGTTTACACTTTGGTTGGATTGTACAATGCAGGGTACCATATAACAGAATGAATGATGGTGCATGATGGACTGTGGTTAACAGTACAAATCTGAGAATGATCTCTCATGAACTATAACAAATATACAATTCTAATACACGGTGTTAATAATAGACTGGTTTGTGGAAAAAATACACCAAATATAAACAATGGACTATAGATAGTAGTATCAGTAATATTATGATGATGTTCTTTCATCATTTGTAACAAATGTGTCACAACAATGTAAGATGTTGGTGGTAGGGTGATGTATGGGAATCACGTTTGGTATGCATGATTGTTAACTCACAATCTCTAAAAAAAAATGCCATTTTCCTGGGAATTCAAACCTTTTTATCATTATGAAAGGGTACTCAATTTCTAGTATTTTCCTTAGTATCTCTTTTATTTGATATTTTCAAAGTGAAATAAAAATTATTATTTTTAAAGTTTTATATGGTATATTGTTTTCCACCTTTTACACTTTGTTGTATGTCTTAGATGAGTTTCTTATATCTAATAGATATATTTGTTTTTTTAACTTTAATTTTTAAGCCAATCAATTTTATTGATACATATTAATAAATCATATAATTTGTCCAAAGCATATAATCAATGGTGTTTGGTATAATCATATAGTTGTATATTCATCACTTCAGTCATTATTACAGCATTTTCATTATTTCAATAATAATAACAAAAATAAACAAAAATAAACATGAAACATCATTACCTCTCAATCTTTTCATGCTTCCCCTGCTATACATAGCTCCTTTTCTGTTTCCATCTCTCTACTTTATTTGCTTTTCAAGTTGTGTCTTTAAAATATATCCATACATATATTTAAATTAAATTAAATTCATATATCAAAAACATTTTGTTCAGAATTCTAATCTTAAGAATAAACCATAACTTATCAAAGCATAGTTCAAACACTATACGATATTGCTACCATTTAGATTTATATGCTTCATCTGAAAATCTGATCTTACAAACAGGAGTTTTGCACAGTTTCTCTGGAATAAATGTCCCTATATCTAAAACCTTAAATGATATTTAGAAAAGAAAGATTCAAATAATTCATGCTATGCATTTTCCTTCATCAGGCTTTGATAAAAACAGAACCATCTGGTGTTGGAGCTCCATCTTCCTTCTCAGTTACAGTCTCTACAGTCCCAGAAGCAGGCAAAACAACCATTGTTTCATTTGTTGAAGCTGTCTTGTTTCTTAGCAATAGCTGCACAAACAGCAACAATCTCTTCACTTTCAAAGTCATAGCCAGGAATTGATTTTGGTGAGAAATCTGTTACTTCACTTATGATTCACTCTTTTTAATCCTCTGTGCCTCTTTCTGCTGCTCCTGGAGTGTTTTTGCCCAAGAAAACTCTTTTTTCCATATTTCAGATTTCATTGGATAGATGTGAAGGGCCAGTTGAAAATTTCAAATTGCTTCATCCATTTTGAACTTCAGCTCTCTGTTGTCATATTGTTCTGTTGTCTGTCTCCTTATCCTTTAGTTTAACCTTCCTAATAATCTTCATTTCTAAAATCTTCTCCAAATCTCTTGCCCTTGTTTTTCCTTTCAGACTGCAGCATCCTCTTTACTATCTCTTGTAAATTTGTCTTTTGTTAACATAGTCTGTCAGTTTTTGTTTGTCTGTGAAGACTTTGAACTCACCCTCACTTTTGAAGGACAGCTTTGCTGGATACAGAATACTTGGCTAGCAGTTTTTCTCTTTCAGTACCTTAAATATATCATACCACTTTCTCCACTCCTCCAAGGTTTCTGATAAGAGGTCAGAACTTAATCTTATGAAGTTTCCCTTGTATGAGATGCTTTGATTTTCTCTTGCTGCTTTCAGAATCCTCTCTTTATATCTGATATTTGTCATTCTGAGGTGTCTTGGGGTAGGTCTATTCAGATTTATTGTATGGGGTGTGTTGTCCTTCTTGGATATTGATATTTATGTCATTCATAAGGGTTGGGAAATTTTCAATAATTATTTCCTCAAAAAAGGAAAGGGCATATTCTTTCTGCCCTTTTTCCATTCTTTTCTCCTTGTGGGACACCAATAATGTGAATGTTTGTGTGTTTTGCACTGTCATTCAATTCCCTGACACTCCATTCCATTTTTTCCACTCCTTTCTCTTTCTGTCCCCCTGTCTTTTCCATTTCAGATGTTATGTCTTTGAAATCAGTAATTCTGTGTTCAAGCAATTGAAATCTGCTCTTATGTGCCTATAATGTATTTTTTTATCTCATCCATCATGTCTTCCCTTCCCATAAGGTCTGTTACTTTTTTTTTGCAGGCTTTCAAATTGTTCTTAATGCTCCCTGGTGCCTTCTTAATATCCCTTATTTCTCTCTCTCTCTCTCTCTCTCTCTCTCTCTCTCTCTCTTTCTCTCTCTCTCTTTTCTTTTGTATTTTTGCTTTTACCCTTTATTTCTTTAGTCATATTTTCTTTAAATTCTTTGAAGTGATTTAGGAGAGTTGTTTGATTATCACTGATTAATTGTATTAAATCCTGTATCTCTTCAGGATATTTGGTTTGTTTTTGGCTGGGCCATCTTTTCCTGTTTCTTAATATGGCCTGTAATTTTTTGCTGATGTCTAGGCATCTGAATATGTTGGTGTATTTTCTCTGATGGCTAATTTCTCTCTTGCATATTGTTTTTCCCAACAACTTTTCTTTAATATTTGGTTCAACTTATTCTCAGTCTCTAAAATTGCCCAGCTTAAGTTTTCAAAATTAGGCCAGTGACTCACTAGCAAGGCACAGATTTTCTCCCAAGGATACAAAGAGCATGAACAGTTTTTGTCCATACATTATCCAGAATGGCCAGCAGATGGCTCTAGTCAGCTCACCTTTCCATGGAGGTGTTTCAGTCTTGGCTTACCTGTGTTCCTGTGTTGACTCCCCATAACAGAGATTTAAAGCAGTCTCTGCTGGCCAAATTCACTGAAGAAAAGCACTCCAACATCCCCTCCCTTTTCCCTTGAAATAACTTACAGGGAGGAAGTTGTCAGTTCTCCTCTCAGGTACAGTGAGCCAGGGATTTTACCCCAGTTTAATATCTTGGGGGAGGGGGAGGGGAGCCCTTCCAGCCACCACAGGGGCTTGGTTCCTCATGTTTGTTGTGGCTGCTTCATCTCTCTGTCCTTCACCATCCTTGGAGTGTGTAACATAGTCCTGATCAGCTGAACCCTCAAAGCAGGTCCCTTCGAAAGTTTTTGGCTCTTTCTCCATTGTTTTTGTGAGAGCATTCAGATTTGCCTGTTAGTCCATCACCAACTTCCCACAATCTGTATATTTTCTTTTAAATTCACATGACAATTTTGATTCAGAGGAACATTTATATTCATTAATTATAAATGTTAAATATAATTATGTTAAATATAAATCATAAAATTCAGTGCTAATACTTATTTAAATCTGCCTTCTTTTCATGTGTTATTTGTATATTCTGTTTTGTTTTTCCTCCTGAATGATTTCCTTTGGGCTCATTATTTTTTTTCATTTTTTCTCTTTTATTTATTTGGATGAGATGCACTATTTTAATATTCTTTTAGATAATAACAGGAATTGGAACATTTTTGCTGCCTTACCAAATCGGACTTTAATTATTTTTTATCAACTTCACAAATAATAAATTTTTAAACACTTTAGATCTATTTACCCATCTTACAAAATGTATTATCATGTATTTTAATACTTTATGGATGTTCTAACCCATAGATATCATTATTATTACTTTATTCATTCAATATTCATTGAATTTAATGAACAATTATTGTTCTTCAATCCATCCTGAATCTTGAACCCTCCATCTGGGATTATTTTCTTTCTGTCTGAAGAATATCCTTTCACATTTCTTTTAAAATTAGTTGCTGCTAGCAAACTTTCTCAGTTTTTACTTGTCTACAAAAGTGTTTGTTCCACCTCATCTTGAAGGACTTCTTTTTCACTATAGAATTCTACTTTGGCAGTTACTTTATGATAGCAATGTAAAGATCTCATATCATTGCCTTCTGTCTTCCACTGTTGGTGTTGGTACTCAGAATTTTCATTTATTACCCCTTTACTGGTTATATCCTTATTTTCTAGGTATTTTTAAATTTAAGTTTACATTATATGCCCAGCTGTGCATTTATTTTGATTTTTCCTTCTGGGTTTTGTTTGGCCTCTTGAGTCTATGAATCAGTCTCATCAATTTTTGACAATTGTTGAAAATTGTATCTTCAAATACAGCTTCTACCCTATTCTATGTTTAATCTCCTTCTAGCACTCCCACCTAAATAGATCTTGTAACTTCTCATTATATTCTTTATTATTCTGTCATTCTCACACTCTTTACTATATTTTCCATTATGTTTCTCTAGTTCCATTTTTGATATTTTTCAAAGCTTATTCTTCTAGTTCATTATTCTTTCTTCTGATATATGTAATCTATTTATCCTATTCATTGACTTCATCATTATTCAATTGTATTTTTAAATTTTTTTTGTTTTAGTGTGTATATATAGATATATATTCCTCTGTGTCACTTTGTAAACTTTCCAGTACACTATCAAAAATTTTAAGTTTATCTTTTATATCTTTGAAGACAATAAGTATAGTTACATTACATTCTCCATCTAATATCCCAGCATCTGGAGTTCACAAGGTGTGATTTTGTTGCTTCTCACTCAAATTATCTTGTTGCTTTTTTACCTTGTCATTTTTCTATTATGCATTTGACATTATATTTCAAAACTGTAGAAATGATGTGAGGTTTAGAGTGGTGCTAATCTCCATCAGGCAGACTTCAGATTGTTTCTTCCAGTCCCTGTGGACATCATCAATCCAGGACAAAGTTCATCTAATTTGAAGACTTGAGTTTTTAGGTACTTTTTAACTTTTGTTTTACACTTATACCCAAAGAGCAGTCTATCAGGGTCCCAATGGATGGGTTACCAAATTTTACTCTTGTTGACCCTGGACTTTGGCATGTGTGCCAGTACTTAGTGGTGTCAATTGCAATTATCAGCATCTTTGCTTCCTTTTCAACTAGACAAACATAGAAAATAAGCAGTCCTGAATACAGATTCATATTTCTGGATTCCTAATTTTTTCTAGAACTTGACCCAGGAGCACTTCACTTTATTAAAGACAAACAGGAAATAATTGTCCTGCTTATAAAAAAAGAAAAAATGCTGTTGATGTTTCTTTACTGCCGCCATGGAAACCACAGTCTGTGGACATGGGACATGGCTTCAGAGGTGTGGAATATAGGCAGTGGGGGAGGGCTACAGCTCCTGGGCTTAAGCAGACCCCTGATGGACTTAGAACACCTTCCCTGAACCTTGTGCCCTGAACTACAAACACTGGGTTGGAGTTCTGCCTTGCTTCCAAATGGCAGTGTGATGCTGATGCTCAATAAATTCACCTACAAATGTGGATTTCTCCTTACTAGAGAGGGATGAATGTCATTGAGATGGGAAGGGAAGTACCTTTGGCAAGCAAGGACATCCAGGCAAGGAATCAGCCTGGGGAGTGACATGGTTTGGGGACTCAGAAAAAGTCACAGGTGTCCTCTTGTGATGTATCCTGAACCTCAGGCAGGAATTGGCCAGGCTGGTGGGGGCAGAGATAAAGACCTGGACCCAGGGTCAGATGCAGACACAGGAGTCAGCACAGAGAGGAGACTCCCCTGTTCCTACTCCTTCTGCTTTCTCTTACTTCCCTTAGCTTTCAACATTGACCCTGTGGTGGGAACTGCTCTTACCATGACTCACCTGGGTCCCAAGGCACAGACTCAGGTCTCCTACTTTCAATCCACATCCATCTTCTCTACTCTCAGGCCAGTTGAAGAAAAAGAAATGCCAAGCTGAAGCCTGTTGGGTAAGGAAGGAAATATTAACATTCCATGCTCATAGCAGTAACAGGGAGAACATCAGGAGCTCCATGACCCTAATACATTTTATAAGAATCCCAGAAAGACCTGTGACCACTGGCTGGTAAAAATAGAAGTGAGATTGTGAGTACACTGGACAGTGTAATCTGTATGCAGAACACTAGAATAGAAAGAGAAAACCTCAGGAAGTACAAATGTTGAAAATGATGCAGATCTCTTCAATCCCAAAAGAGAATGGGTTTTTATCAGAGTACTAATAAAAGCCATCAGCAAAGTTCTGGATCTTCAAAAGAATGGCATAGAGAAAGGCATACTCAGGCCTAATTAGTACATTTCTTCTCCACCAAAGCAGATAAAGGAATATGTAATTCCACATTAGTATTTCTTCATTGAGGCATAACCAGCAGAAAGTCTGTGTTCTCCTGTGGTGCTAACAATTAACCTAACCAGGCACACTCAAAGCAGTGTGTCCTTCACATGGTCATATCCATGCTCCTTGTGTTCTGTGGCTCACTCTGATCTGTGTAAACACTGCCTCCCCCCACCATCCAGAAGGCTGGGGAGGGGGAAGGGGAGGTTACATGGAGGGAGGATGTTTCTTTGTAGTTCTTAAAGGAATGTGGTATGCTGGCTGCAGATTGTTCCCAATACTGTATAGGTCATGCTTTTAACAGACATCTTTCCCCATTTATCTCATGATCCCAACAGATTCAGTCACCCTCAACTTTCATCTCTTTGCTTAGGGACTTCCAGAAAACATGAATATAGAAAGGGACTCAGAAAGGTTTGGGTTTCCAACATGTAATCATGAAAGGTTTCAAAAATAATGAAATTTGGAAGAATTTTACAGTTAACACATAGCACAAAATAGAGATTCTACCCTTAACATTTGAATGAATTTTTATCACATACAACGTTGGTAATTGAAACAACTTATTTTTATCTGTTTCAAACAAAATTGATGACATCAATAAACATTTATCTAAATAATTCAGAATGAATATCTTTAGAGTTCAATATTTTTAGTATAGTCATTTTACTTAATATTTATATACAATGAAATACACATGTCTTAAGTTATGAGTTTTAACAAACATATATACCTATTTAATCAAAACTCTATCAAGTTATAGAATATTAACCTTTAGTTAAAAAATTACTGTCAAACCCCATCTAATAAATCTAACCTACAATGGCAACCTGTGTTCTGATTTTGTGTTCCACTATAGATAAGTTTTTCCTGTTCTAGGTAGTTCATATCCATCAAATCATAGTTTATGAACTCTGTTGGGTTAGGGTTCTTTCACTCTTCAGTATAAGAATGTTGTATATAGCAGTAGTTAATTCTTTTTCATTACATTGCAATTTCAATAGTATGAATTACAACCTTGTATTAGTCAACCAAAGCGGTGCTGATGCAAAGTACCAGAAATCTGTTGGGTTTTATAATGGGTATATATTTGGGGTAAAAGCTTATAGTTATAAGTCCTTAAACAGTCCAACTCAGATTTGGTTTCTCACTCAAAGTCATTTGTCACATGTTTAAGCAAGATGGCAAGCAATATCTGTGAAGGTTCAGCCTTCCTCTTTCCTCTTAAAGCTCCAAGGTCCCAGCTTCTTTTTATCTCAGCTGTAGGCTGGAGGGCTCATTTCTTTCCAGACCTTCTCAGCTGCTCACAACTGTGGTTCTGCAACTGCTAACTCTCAGGTGAATGGCTCATCTATCCCTGGGACTTCAACATCAAAACTAAGTTCTCTCCTCTGCTATGTCTTCTACTGTGTTCTCCTTGAGTGAGTGTCCATTTATATAGCCCACTAAGGAAGCAGGGACTTAATCCTGTGCCATACCCTACTGATATGGTTGAATCAAAACTCTAATCTTAATTTAATTAAGTAAATGTAAAAGCCTTTGGATTTAACAAAGGGTATCATTCCCAGAGGAACAGACCAGCTTAAAAAACATAATCGATATCTCTTTTTAGAATTCATAAGTAACATGAAATCTGGACTGGTCCAGTTTGGTGCTATTATGAATAAATATGCTATGAATACACTTGTTGATGTCATTTCATAGGATTCTTACAATGTTTGGGGATAAATACATTTATTGGGAGTCCAAGGACCAGAGGAATAAACTTACCCATGGTCCCACAAATAGCCTCAGTAGATTCAAACACGTCTGACATCAGTGATTTGTGGTCTGCTTAGGTCCTGCTCCTGGCCAGTGCCTAGAAGGAGGCAGAGTTTTTAGTCTTTATTGCCCTCCCTTCACTGTTTCCTGATATGCTCTTTACAATGTAGAGATTATAGCCCAAACTTCTGTGGGATGGAGAAAGCAGACTTGATTTCCTATTTCACCTTTAACCTTGGCTTAGGATCTGAACAGTCTCAAGAGGAGAACGAGATAAAATTTCAGATTCACTCTCGGAACATTGATACATCCCTTCCTCTCTGAGCCTTAGTTTCCTTATGTGTAAAGAAAGTAATTAACTCAATTGTCTGGGGGCCATCTGAGCCTGACAGCCTGGGACAGGAAATGCACCCAGAGATTCAAGGCTGTGATGGTTTAAGTTATACTTGGATGTCCTCTCTCTCTTCTGCTCTCTCGTCACCAGTGTACTCTGGAAACCCCAGAGCCACCCCTCCTTAGAAGCTCCAGATGGGTCCTGTGCATTCCTTCCCACCAGTGAATGTTTTTAGGTTACTTTTCTGAGGTCAAGAAAATGTTGCCATTTTGTTGTATTCTTGACTTAGTCTCTTCCTTTCATAGAGCCTCTTAACAACTATGTGATGATCCCTGGGTTTCTTTTCATGTTGAGGAGTGGGAAACTAGAGATGACAGGAATCTTTGAATGTGTGAACCTTAAATGTGCATCTCACTCTGGCATGCTATATCTGGGTTTGTCCTTGAGGATCTTGTGATATCAGTTAAATTAGGACAAGGGAAACTGAACCAACACTGGGACATCTTTTAACATATCTGTCCCCTGTTATCTACAATTACACCAGCCTAAGATTTGTCATAATACAATGTAGGAGTGATGTCCTTGTTATTTAAAGTAACTCTTTATTATTGTATAATGTAATACAGAGGAATGTGAAAATAACAGGAATTCCATTTAACAATCTATATGAATTTAAAAGAATGAATAATTCAAGGTACAATTTCAGACATTATAAAAGGTGTTGGAAAGTAATATATTTAAGATACTAATTTGGAAGTAGGTGGACTTGCATTCCAGTCCTGCTACTGGTATATATCTTCTGAAAAACTTTTGTTTATATATTCAATCATTAAACATCTTATATAGCTTTTTATGGGGAGAAATTAGTTAAAATAAATGTGATGATTCCAGTTCAACACCTAACACTGCACTAGGGATATGGAAAAGCTTTAGTAAACAAATATAAGCTGACATGACACAAATGAAACAAGTAGAAAACACACCAAAAATTCAGTATATTCTTTGGGGATTTTAAAATGTGATGAATCTTTAATAAAAAGCAAATGATTGGGGAATGGATGAATCTCAAGTGGTTGAGTACCTGCTTCCCATGTACAAGAGCCAGGATTGATCCCTGGTACCTCCTACAAACAAACAAACAAAACAAATAAATTTTAAAACCAGCTCTCATTGGGGAATGCATGTAGCTCAGTGTTTGAACACATGCTTCCCATGAAGGAGGTCCTGGGATCAATCCTCATACTTCCTTATAAAAGAGCAAATAATTGATACTCACAAAAGTGAGAAAAGGGGTCATGAACATGGTGCATGCAGAATGCAGCAAACTTATTGATATTGCTTTATTACTTATGAGTTAGTTACTGAACTGCCCTTTGTTTTATAATTTTTCTATCCATATAAAAAGGCATTTTATATATTCCTTTGAAATGTGGTTAGTGCAACTTAGAAAAGAATTTTAGTTTAAATTTAATTGAAATTGAAATCACCAAAATATAGTAAGTAGTGGCCATCATATTGTAAAGACCACCTCTAACATATCTGATATTTCATTTTTAATTGGAAAAAATATGCATCTAGGCAAAGAAATTGTTTCAAGAGGAGAGGGCTTATCTATTAAGAAGGAAACAGAGACTTCTGGGAAGGTGGAAGATTAGAGAGACACAAGACTCACTTCCTTCCCAGAAAATATAGCTAGAGGTCAGGCAGAAACTGCTGAAAAAATGTTCTAGGGCTTAGAACACCAGGGGAATAATGGAAACCACCCTGAAAAGGGAGGGGCAAAGTTAAAATGAAAAAGAGTCTCAATAGGAAAAGTCTGTGGGTAAAAGTTGTAGTTGCAACTGCAGCTGCCAGTGTCCATCTTCCCACCCTCAGAAAAAAATCTTTGAGTCTCCTGGTCTCTGGTTGGTGGCTACAGACAGAGGGCACTGCAGGGGCTCACTTTCCCAAGAAAGGGGAAAAGAAGGATGAAGCCTAGTGTTGATTCAGTTTCTGGCCAATAAATTTGGTCTGCTGTGACAAACTCTTCCAGGATGGGGGGACTATGCCACTGTTTGCCCTGGGAGCTTGCATGGGTCTAAAGAGATGCCACCCTCTCAAAAACACTCCTTTCTAACTGAGACTGGTTGTTGAGAATGCAGAAGGGAGATGAATTATTTCCTATCCAGGAAAAGGGCTTTTGGCAATTAGTAAACAGAGCTTCTGAAAAAGTTTGATTTGTGAGCCCCTGAATAGTCTTGAGACAGGATCCTCTGTCACATTGTTCTGGCTGGGGTTACAGGGAACACATTCTGACTAGGGTTTGAGCTGAGAGTCCTTCCAAACAGCACCATCTGCTGGCAGATTAAGGAAGTGCATTCAAGGAAAATAAAAGTAAATAAATAAAAGAGGCTTTGTTTTTTTTTTTTTTTTTTGGCCTTTACAGCCTTCCTCCCAAAGGCCTTGGAAGCTTGTATTCAATCCATTACAGTGTGCATGGCCTAGATTTGAGCAACTAAACAGGTATAATCCTAAAGAGCTAGAATAGGTTGAACTGAGAATCAAAGAACAACAGTGAGACAGAGCCTTGCAACAGTAAATCTCTATGCAAGAGAGAGAAATTGAGCATCAAAATAACTCACAATCATAATCAGATGCTTAGACATCAACAAAACATTACAAACCATACTAAAGAAAAGGAAGCTATAACTCAAGCAAATGAAGGTATCAAAGGCCCAGATGAGGTGCGTGATTTGAGACAACTAATCAATGATGTTCATACAAATCTAAATGAAATCAAGGAGTTGAAAGACAATATGGCTAAAGAGATAAAGGACATCAAGAAGACAATAGGTGAGGGCAAAGAAGAATTGGAAAAATTGAATAGAAAAATAAATGAGCTTATGGGAATGAAAGACAACAGGTGTCAAAAGCACATTAGAGACATAAAACAACAGATTCAAAGTCATAGAAGAAAGAATAAGTGATTTATAAGACAGAACAGCTGAAATTGAAGAGAGAGAAAATAATGGGAAAAATTGAATGATAGCCTGAAGAACAACATACATATCATGGGAGTCCCAGAGGAGAAGAAATGGGAAAAGGGGCAGAAAGAGTTGTTGTGGAAATAATGGTTGATAATTTCCCAACTCTCATGGAAGAAATGAATTTACATGTTCAAGAAGCACAGCCAACTCCAATCAGAATAAATTCAAATAGACCTACTCCAAGGCACATACTACTCAGAATGTCAAATGCCAAAGATAAAGAGAAAATTCTTAAAGCAACAAGGGAGAAGCAAACCAAAACATATAAGTGATGCCAGTAAGACTTTGTGTTGAATTCTCATCAGAAACCATGGATGTGAGAAGACAGTGGTATGATATAATTTGGATACTGAAAGAGAAAATTTGCCAGCTAAGAATTCTTTATCCAGCAAAATTTCCTTCAAATATGAATGTGAGTTTAAAATAGTCACAAATAAACAGAAACTAAGAGAGTTCATAAAAAGAACCCAGCTCTGCAGAAAGCACTAAAGGGAGCCCTACAGCCCAAAAGGAAAAGATGGAACAGAGAGACTTGGAGAAGAGTGTAGAAGGGAAGATTATCAGAAAAGATAACCCAAAACACAAAATGACAGACAAAAATATGATATGAACATATGAAAGCCAAAGAATAAAATGGTGAAAGTAAATAATTCATTTATGGTAATATCATTGAATTTGAATGTATTAAATTTCCCAATCAAAAGATATAGGCTGACAGAATGGATATGCTGTCTACAGAAGACTCACTTTAGACCCAGGGATACAAATTGGTTGAAAGTGAAAGGTTGGAGAAAGATATTCCTTGCAAACTGTAATAAAAAAAGAGCAGGGGTAGTTATACTATTATTAGACAAAACAGACTTTAAAAGCAAACTGTCAACTTATTGTTATGAAATCTAGAAATACTCATATATTCATAACATTTGGATTCTCCTTTTTTTCTGTGAAGATTAAAATTAAAGCTAAGAATCATCTCTAGCCCTGGCTCTCCACATGATTCACTTTCTCTTCTACTTTCTTCATAAATTTGAATTATTAACTATATACCAAACCACCTTTACCAGCACCTTTCCATATATTTTCCATCCATGCTCTCATGACTTAAGTAGACTGTCTTCTATCTTAAAACCAAAACCATCTCTGAAACTATAGTCTCCCAGCTTAAGCCCCATGTTTTCCCTCTTTACAATTGACCTTGTGGAACCTTCCACATTTAGTTACCATTTTCTCACATCCCATCACCCTCTGAATTTCTAAGATAACTTTGATTTCACTATAAATAACTACAACTAAGATCACCAGTGATCTCCTCAAAATTAAATCCAATGAGTGTGTCTGCTTTTTGCTTGGACTCAAGCTAGAATCAGAACATGACTTATTTGGGAGAACTTTCATTTTATTAGGATTTTCTGATATCTAAGTCTTTTGACTGTCTTCAAACTACACTAGTTACTCTTTCCCAGTGTCCTCAACAATAATCTCTAAATCAATACTGTTGAATCCTTTCAAAACAAAATTCTATACACTGAGAAATCGTATACATTTCTTTAAATGCTTTGATTTTTGTCAGTCCTGCTCTATGCTGTGTTCAAAACTATTGTGTGGACTTTATTTCTCCACTTTAAACTCTACTTGTGTGTGTCACAGACCTGTAAACTGAAATATATCTCAAATTGAAGTTATTAAATTTTCTATACAAGTAAACAATAATCTTTCTCAAGACTCCAATAACAGCTCGTAGATCCTCAAAAATCTAGTGATTTACCTTTCACATACCCTCCCCAAACCACACAAACACAAAGGATTATTGATCTTATCTCTACATTAAGCACTATTGTCAACTTTCTTTCCTACTTCAATCCCTACAGACATAGTCCAGTATTTTACTGATACCAAAGCCTAACAAAGATACCATAAGAAATAAAAATTATAAACCAATTTCCATTATGAATATAGAGCAAAAAATCCTTTACATAGCACTAGCAAACTGAATTAATAACACATTGAAAAGATTAAACACTGTGACCCAGTGGTATTTATCCCAGGACTGCAAGTGTGGTTCAACATATGGAAATGAATCAATGTAATAAACTGCATAAATAAAAAAAAAGGAATTTCTTAAATCATGATTAATTCAATAGAGGCAGAAAAATGTATTTAGCAAAAATCTAACACCATTTCTTGTGAAGAACAGTGAGAACATAACAACAGAAGGGAAATTTCTCAACAAGATAAAGGCAAGTTTTGAAAAACCTACAGCTAACATCAGTCCCTATGATGAAATACTGTAAGTGTTCCTCTAAGATGGGTGATAAGTCAAGGATGCCAACTTTTACTATTGCTATTCAATATTGGGATAGAAGTCCTAACCAGGGCACATAAGCAAAAAAAGAAGTAAAAGACATGCAAATTGGAAAGGAAGAATTAAAGTTACCTTTATTTGCAGATGACATGATTATATAGATAGAAAATCCAAAGAAATCTACAGGAAAATTATTAGAGCTAATAAATGAGTTCAAAGTAGCAGTATAAAAGATCAATACACATGAAAAAATTCTGTTCCTATGCACTGGAAATCGAAGAGGAAATTGAGAAAACAATTCCCTTTACAAAGGCATAAAAGGAAAAAAATATCTAAGAATAACTTTAACCAAGGATGTAAAAAGCTTGGACATTGAAAACTGGAAAAAACACTGGTGAAAGACATTAAATAAGATGTAAAGAAGTAAAAAGGTATTGCGAGTTAATGGAATGGAAAAGTTAGTATTGCTGAGCTTTCAATATTATGCAAATTGATCTACAGGTTCAATGCAATCCCTATCAAAATTCCAGCAGCAATTTATGCAGAAATGGAAAACTTGATCCTCAAATTCATGTGAAACTTCAAGGTGCCCCAAATATAAAAAACAATTTTGGAAAAGAAGAATAAAATGGGAGGACTCCAAAAATTCCAGATTTCCCAACTGTAAATTGTACTGCAAATTTATAGTCATCAAAAGATTTTTGGTCCTGGCATAAAGAGAGACAAATAAACCAGTGGAACAGAGTTGAAAATTCAGACAAACCCACACATCTCTCACATATTGATGTTTTAAATTAGAGTAGTTGTAGTTATACAGAAAAACCATGCATAAATACAAAGTTCCTATATAACACCTTATTAGTAACACCTTCCATTAGTGTGGTTTATTTGTTACAATTCATGAAAGAACAGTTTTTTAATTGTACTAACTATATTCCATCATTTACATTATGGTTCTCTGTTTACATTTTATATTCATTTGCTTTTGTTAATTATTCCTTTTATATATATAAACAACCTAAAATTTCTCCTGTTAATCATATTCATATATATAGTTGAGTTCTTTTAATTACATTCACAATGTTGTGCTACCATCCCCACCATCCATTGCCAAAACTTTACCATCAACCTTACCAGAATTCTACAATTTAATCATTAACTACTGATTCCCTATCCTCACCTCAGACCCTGGTAACACATATTCTATATTCTGACTCTCTGCCTTTGCTTACTTTAATTATTTCAAACAATATTTGTCCTTTTGTATATAGCTTATTTGACTCAACATGATGTCTTCAAGGTTCATCCAAGTTGTCACATTTATCAGAACTTCATTACTTTTTGTGGCTGAATAATATTACATTTCATGTATATACCACATTTTATTTATCCATTTATTGGTTGATGGACACTTGGGTTACTTTCATCTTTCAACAATTGTAAATAATGCCACTATGAACATTGAGTGTGCCCTGGTTTCAAGTCATTTTGATATTTACCTAGAGCTTCATATGGTAATTCTATACATAAATTTCTGAGGAACTGCCAATCTTCCACAGCAACTGTCACTATTTTACATTCCCAGCAATGAATGTTGCTATTATTCCATATCATCTCAATACTTGTAACTCCATTTTTTAAAAAGTTGTCATTTTAGAGGGTGTGAAATGATGTCAAATTGTGGTTCTTATTTACATTTCCTTAATATCTAATGAGTTTGAGGATTTTTTTTTTTTTTTTGAGGATCTTTTAATGTGCCTTTTGGCCATTTAAATATCTTCTTTGGATAAAAATTTATTCAAGTATTTGCCCATTTTTAAATGAGCTGTATGTCTTTTTAATTTCAGAATTGTAGGATTTACATATTCTAGATATTAAATTCTTATTAGATATGTAATTTCCAAATATTTTCTCTCATTGAGTAGGTTTTCTTTTTTATTTTCATGATAAGGTCCTTTGATGACCAAAAGTTTTTAATTTTCATAATGTCCTATTTAACTACTTTCTCTTTTGTTGCTTGTGATTTAAGTGTAAAGTCTAAAAACCATTGCCTAACACAATGTCCTGAAGATGCTTCTTTATGTTTTTTTTTTTTGGTCGTTTTACGGTCCCAGTTCATATATTTAGGTCTTTTAAGCATTTTGAGTTAATTTTTGAATATGGTGTGAGACACGTGTCCCTCTTCTTTCTTTTGCCTATGAATATCCAGCTCTCCCAGAACCATTTGTTGAAAAGACTATACTTCCCCAATTGAGTGGACTTAGCAGGCTTTTAAAAATCAATTGCTTTGGGGAAGCCAAGATGGTGGCAGAGTAAGGAGCTCCTGGAATCAGCTGTGATACAGGGCAGTTAGTAATCACACAGAGCTACTTAAAGCACCTGTTTCGGGGCTCAGGAGACCAGAAGAGTATCCTGTAACATCCTTGAAAATATGGAAGGAAGAGACTGCTATCTTCAGAGTGGATTTGTGAGTGGAGCCCTCTACACCATGGAAGTTGGTTCCCATGGTGCAAACCACCTTGGGAGTTATTTTGTGGCTGGAGTTGGAAGCCCCACTTAAAAATGGGGTAGGAAGATATGCTGTGGCATTGGCTTCAGCTACTGATTAGTAAATTTGGTGGGCTAAAGTATAATCCTAGGAATGACAAAACTTTGATCCTGTCCAGGTCAGAAGGAGGCTAGTAGCTGCCATTTTGACTCCACCATCAGCCTGAGGGGAAGCAGAGCTGATTGAAAATCATAGTTCTGGTAAAGACTGGCTTCTTTCTGCCCAGGTCAGATTTCAGGTCTGACCTAAACCCCAGCCCCACCTCCAGCAGGAAGGGAGCTGCGGGGACATGCACCACCTCTCTGGGAAACTGCAAGCCATACTGCAGAGGCCAGTACCCATCCTACTCTAGCAGTGCAAGCCAGCTCAGTAGCTATTCCTTGGCTGGAGTTAGAAGCTCCATTTCCCATAAATGTTGGAGGAAGAGACTGTTGTCCACTGACTTCAGCTAGTGATTACTGAACTCAGCTGGCTAAAGTATAATCCTAGAAAGAGCTAGGGTTTGAGCCTGTCCAATTGGGAAAGAGTCTAGTAGCCACCATTTTGACTCTACCCTCAGCATGAGGGGAAGCCTGGTTGACTGAAAATCCAGTGAAGATAGGGAATGGCTTCTTTCCACCAAGATCAGACTGCAGCATTAGCCTAGGCTCCAGCCCCACCTCCAGAAGAGAGGAAGATAGCAGAACCTTGAACCAGGTTCTCCAGGCAACTGCAGGTGCTCCCCACTGGCACAGACAGAATGGTCAGACACCTGGGGATGCATACCTGCACTGCAATAGGATACAAGAGGTGCTGTGTATCCTCAACCTCTCTGGGCAATGGCAGGAGTTTTCAGCCCACACAAATGGGTTTGTTGAGTGCCTTTGAGTCCAACTCCAACTCTGTCACCCCATAGTATAGGAAGGAGCTGGTGTTCCCTTAGGCTTTCAGAGCAACTCCAGGCACTTTAACCTGCATAAACCTGACTATTGGGCACCTGTGGCTCCAACCCTATCTCCAATAGGACAAGAGACAGACTGTGTTTGCCCAGCCTCTCTGGGTAACTGCAGGAGCTTTTGGCCCACACAGTGTGGACTGGTGAGTACTTGTGGATCCATCCTTACCCCTTAATAGGAGAAGTGGGTGCTGGTGTTTCCACAGCCTTTCTGGACAATGGCAGACTTTCAGCCTGCATGGACAAGATTGTTGGATGCCTATGGATCCAATCCCACCCCCAATTGGATAGAAGCTTTCTGGTGTCTCCACAGCCTCTCTGGAAAGCTTTTGACCCACAGGGACTGAACTGTTGGGTGCCTGTGGATCCAAACACATGCCTTAATAGGATAGGAGGGGGCTGGTGCTTCCTCAGCCTCTCTGGGCAATGGTGGGTACTTTCAGCCTAGAGGTATTGAAATGCTGGGCATTAGTGATTCTGTTTCTACCACTAAAAGCCAGAAGGGATAGTACTCCCTCAGCTTCTCAGGACAACTGCAAGCATATTTGGCCCACACAGATTAGATTGTTGGACACTCCAGAGGATCCATTTCAACCTCTGGTAGGGAGGGGGTTTTGTGCTACATCAGTTTACCTAAGCAACTGTGGTCATTTTGTACCCACATGGCACAGATTATAGCCCACAACTGTAGGTCCATTCCTGTCCAAGGTAGGGAAGGAAGGGGTGTGAATCTTTATCAGTCTCTCCAGACAACTACAGGCAGTCTAATGCTGCCCAACTTGAATTATTGTACATGGATGTAGCTCTATCCCTACCCTTGATAGAGGAGAAAGGTAGGAGAAGCTTCATCAATTCCAGGGGCAATGTGGGCAGCTTCATCCTCCACAGCTTATAGCACCAACTACATCCTCAACTACTACTACACATCCAGCAAGGGAGGAAAGACAAGAAAGTTCTAAACTAAAGGGAAAAACTGTACCTAGAATAAATACATCTAGCAAGCCAGATGTGAAAACACCAATAAAAAATTACAATCCATACAACAAAACAGGAAGATATGACCCAGTTAAAGGAACAAGATAAGCCTGCAGATGGCATAAAGGAATTGAGACAACTAATCATAGATGTTCAAACAAATCTCCTTAATAAATTCAATGAGATGGCTAAAAAGATTGAGGATATTAAGAAGAATGGATGAGCACAAAGAAGAATTTGAAAGCATACATAGAAAAATAGCAGACTTTATGGGAATGAAAGGTGCAATAAATAAAATAAAAAATACACTGGAGGCAAATAACAGCAGCTTTGAAGAAGAAGAAGAAAGGATTGGTGAGCTTGAAGACATGGCCTCTGAAAGCAAACATAGAAAAGAACAGATTAAGAAAAGAATGGAAAATTTGAACAGTGTCTCCAGGAAATAAATGACAGCAAGAGACATGCAAATATACATGTCATGGGTGTTCCAGAAGGAGAAGA
Source organism: Tolypeutes matacus (assembly GCA_026826555.1). NCBI lineage: Eukaryota > Metazoa > Chordata > Mammalia > Cingulata > Chlamyphoridae > Tolypeutes > Tolypeutes matacus. The sequence continues at coordinate 71,695 of JAKSZT010053911.1, forward strand.
GAAGGGAAAAGGAGCAAAAGGAATATTTGAAGCAATAATGGTGGAAAATTCCCCAACCCTATTAAAGGACATAGATATCCATGTCCAACAAGGACAACATACTCTCATCCAAATAAATCTGAGTAGACCAACTCCAAGATACATACTAATCAGAATGTCAAATGACAAAGACAAAGAGAGAACTCTGATAGCAGCAAGGGAAAAGCAATGCATAACATATAAGGGATACCCAATAAGATAAAGTGGTGATTTCTCATCAGAAACCATGGAAGCAAGAAGGCAGTGGTATGATATATTTAAGATATGGCTAGAGAAAAACTTCCAGCCAAGAATTTTATATCCAGCAAGATTGTCTTTCAAAAATGAGGATGAGAAAACAATATTTATAGATAAACAGAAACTGTGAGAGTTTATAACAAAAAGAATGGCTTTGCAGGAAATACTAAAGCGAGTGTTACAGCCTAAAAAGCAAAGACAGGAGAGAGAGGCCTCGAAGAGAGTCTAGAAATGATAACTGTATCATTAACAGTAACTAAAAGTGTCAAAAATAAAATGACAGATAAAACACAAAGATCAAAATGGATGAAATAAGAACTGCCTTTACAGTAATAACATTGAATGTTAATGGATTAGACTCCCCAATCTAAAGACACAGGCTGGTGGAATGGATAAGAAAATATAAGTCATCTATATGCTGTCTGCAAGAGACTCACCATAAACTAAAGGATACCAATTGATTGAAAGTAAAAGGTTGGAAAAAGATATTCCATGCATGCAGTAACCAAAACAAAACAAAACAAACAAACAAACAAAAAAAACAGCTGGGGTAGCTATACTTATGTCAGATGAAAACACTGGGAAAACTGAAGGGAGAGATAGACATCTCTACAGTAATAGCTGGAGAGTTCAATACATCACTCTCAGCATTGGATAGAACATCTGAGCAGAGGATCAATTAAGAAACAGAGAGTTTGAATAATATGATAAATTGGCTAAACATAATAGACATATGGAACATTGTACCCCAAAACAGCAGAATACACATTCTTTTCAAGTGCTTATGGATCTTTCTCCAGAATAGACCATAAATTGGGTCATAAGGCAGATTTCAATAAATTTGACAAAATCAAAATTATACAAAGCACTTTGATCATAATGGAATAAAGTTGGAAATAAACAAGTGGTAGAAAAAGGGAATATTCACATATATATATGGAGATTAAACAATACATTCTTAAATAATCAGTGTGTCAAAGAAGAAATTTCAAGAGAAATCAATAAATATCTTGAGATGAATGACAATGAGGATACAACATATCAGAAACTGTGGGATACAGTGAAGGCAATGTTGAGAGGAAAATTTATAGCCCAAAATGATTACCCTAAAAAAGAAGAAAGAGCTAAAATCAATGACCTAACTATACAGCTGGAAGAACTAGAAAAAGAACAGCAAACTAATCCCAAAGCAAGTAGAAGGAATAAAATAACAAAGATCAGAGCTGAAATAAATGAAATTGAGAACAAAAAAAACAATAGAGAGAATTAACAAAACTAAAAGATGGTTCTTTGAGAAGATTAACAAAATCAACAAACCCTTAGCTAGACTGACCAAGAAAAAAAGAGAGAAGAAGCAAATAAACAAAATAAAAAATGAAAATGGGAACATTACTACTGACCCTACAGAAATAAAAGAGATAATAAGGATACCATAAACAACTTTATGCCAAAACACTAGACAATGTAGATGGAAATAGAAAAATTCCTAGGAATGTACAAACAACCTAAACTGACCCTAGAAGAAATAGAAGACCTCAACAAACCAAACACAAGTACAGAGATTGAAACAGTCATCAAACAGCTCCCTAAATGAAAAGTCAAGTACCAGATGGTTTCACAGGTGAGTTCTACCAAGTATTCAGAAGATTTAATGCCAATATTACTCAAGCTCTTCCAAAATATTGAACAAGAAGGAATGCTACAAAACTCATTCAATACCAAAGCCAGATAAAAATATGAAAATAGAAAATTACACACCCATATCTCTAATGAATACAGATGCAAAAATCTTCCATAAAATACTTGCAAATCAAATCCAACAACATATTAAAAGAATTATTCATCATGATCAAGTGGGTTTTATACTGAACATGCAAGGCTGGTTCAACACAAGAAAATAAATCATCATAATAGACCACATTAATAAATCAAAGAAGAAAAACCACACGATCTTATCAATTGACACAGCAAAGGCATTTGACAAAATACACCATAATTTCTTGTTAAAAATACTTCAAAAAATAGGAATTGAAAGAAACTTTCTCAACATGATAAAGGCCATATATGAAAACCCCACCGCTAACATTGTACTCAATGGTGAAAGACTGAAAGCTTTCCCATTGAGATCAGGGACAAGACAAGGATGCCCATTGTCACCACTGGTGTTCAATATAGTGCTAGAAGTTCTAGCTAGAGCAATCAGGCAAGAAAAAGAAATAAAAGGTCTAAATCTGAAAGGAATAATTAAAAATTTCACTATTCACAGATGATGATTGTATATCTAGAAAGTCCCAAAAAATCTACAACAAAGCTGCTAGAGCTAATAAATGACTTCAGTAGAGTGTCAGGATATAAGGTCAATATGCAAAAATCATATATACACTAGTAATGCACAATCTGAGGAGGAAATCAGGAAAAAAATTCCATTTACAATAGCAACTAAAAGAATCAAATATTTAGGAAATGACTTAACCAAGGCTGAAAAACAATTGTATTCAGAAAACGATAACACATTGCTAAAAGAAATAAAAAAGACCTAAATAACTGGAAGAGTATTTCATGCTCGTGGATTGGAAGACTAAATATCATTAAGATATCAAATCTACCCAAAATGATATACAGATTCAATGCAATCCCAATAAAAATTCCACCAGCATTTTTTAAGCAAATAGAAAACACAATCATCAAATTTATCTGTAAGGGTAAGAGGTCCCGAATAGCTGGAGACCTCTTAAAAAGGAAAAGTGAAGTTGGAGAACTCCCACTTCCAGACTTTAAATCATATTTCCTAGCTACAGTGGTAAAAAACAGCATGGTATTGGCACGAATATAAACACATAGACCAATGGAACCAAATTGATGGGCCAGAAACTGCCCCTCACATTTATGGCAAAGCGATTTTGACAAGCCTGTCAAATCCACCCAGCTGGAACAGAACAGTTTATTTAAAAAATGGTGCTCAGAGAACTGGATATCCACAGCCAAAAGAAAGAAAGTAGACCCCTATCTCACATTTCATACAGAAATTAACTCAAAGTGGAATGAAGACCCAAGTATAAAAGCAAGTACAGTAAAGTTCCTAGAAGAAAATGTAGGGAAACATCTTCAAGACTGGTGGTAGATGGTGGATTCTTAAACATTACACCAAAAGCATGAGCAATGAAAGGAAACATGGATAAATGGGACCTCCTTAAATTTAAACACTTTTGTGATTCAAAATACTTCATGAAGAAGGTGAAAAGGCAGCTCACTCAATGGGAGAAAATATTTGGAAACCACATATCTGACAAGGGTTTGATTTCCATTCTCTATAAAGAGATCATACAACTCAATAATAAAAGAGCAAGCAATCAATTAAAAGAGGGCAAAATATTTAAATAGACATTTCTCCAAAGAGAAAATACAAGTGGCCAAAAAATCACATGAAAAATGTTCCATATGACTAGCTATTAAGGAAATGCAAATTAAAACAACAATGAGATTCATCTAACAATGCATAGAATGCATTGTTTTTAAAAAACAAACAACAATAAGTGCTGGAGAGGATGTGGAGAAACAGGAACACTCCTTCACTGTTGGTGGGATTGTAGAATGGTGCAGCCTCTGTGGAAGACAGTCTGGCAGTCCATCAGGAAGCAAAGTATAAAACTGCTATACAATCCAGCAATTCCTCTACTAGTAATATATCCAGAAGAACAAAAACTATGATACAGACAGCATCTGCACACTGATATTCATAGCGGTATTATTCACAATTGCAAAAAGATGAAACAACCCAATTGTCTATCAACCAATGAATAGATAAACAAAATGTGGTATATATATATATGATGGAATACTATGCTGCAGTAAGAAGGAATGAAATTAGGACACATGTGATAACATGGATGAATCTTGAAGACATACTAAGCAAAGTAAGCCAGACACAAAAGGACAAATATTACCTTGTTTCATTAATATGAACCAAATACAAAGAATAAACACATGAATTTAAAGCCTAGAGTATAGGTTATTAGGAGATAAGAGGAGGGCTGAGAAGATCTACTGATGCTTAATGTCTGTAGAAGCCTTAATTAACTTGATGGTAAAAGTGTGGAAATGGACAAAGTTAATAGTAACACATTATAATGAGTAGCATCTGGTTTTTACTTCTGAGGAAGTAAATGTCAGTTGAAAGAAAGCTAAAGAATAATCTAGGGACTTAATAACACAGTGAACCCAAAGGTGGCTGAGAATTGTGGTTGAGTGTACAAATGCAAGAGTGTTCTTCTGTGAGCTAGAGCATATGTACATCACTATTGCAGGGTGGTGGGAATAGGGAGAAGCATGGGAAAACTACAATTGGTGTGACCTATAGACGGTGGTAAACAGCAATATTGTAATATTCTTGCATCAATGCCAAAGATGTACCATGTTGATAATGGAGTTATACAGAAAAAGTGTGCAAAATGTGCGCTATGGACCATGGTTGGTGGTAATATTCTGATGATATTATCTCATAATGTGTAATAAATGTTCCACCACAGTGTGGTGTGTTGGTGAAGGGGAGTTGTATGAGAATTCTACACATGTGTATGATTGTTTTGTAAGTTCATAACCTCTGTAATAAAATATACTTTTAAAAAATAAGGTGGTTTGGGGAAAAAATACACCAAATGTAAGATAGGGACTATATTTAGTAATATTTTGATGATGCTTTTGCATAGTTTGTAACAAATATTTCATAACAATGCAAAATGTTGATGGAGGGGTGATGTATGAAACTACAATATGAAGTTATGTATGTTTATTTTGTAGGTTCGCAATCTTTACTATAAACTTATTGTTTATGCATGTTCATATATGAATGATATACTTCAATAAAAATATATTTTTAAAAATCAATTGACCATAGACATGAGGCTCTATTTCTGAACTCCAAATTTAGAAATTAGAAACTAGAAGGTAGAAAATTTTAATATTTAGAAAATTTGTAATTTAGATTTCTAATTAAAAATTAGAAATTTAGAAGGTAGAAAATAGATGTCCTTGTTTGAAAGCTTTCATTCCACAAACCTCAGATGACCATGAAACAAAAACCTCAAGTAAATTTGTGGAATCAAGGTGATGTTAGCCAAAGGGTATTCATAGATTTCTGAAAAATAAGGAAGGATTGGAGAGTTCAGAATGAACCATGAGCTTTGTGGTGACAGAGGGTAGGGGCAGCATGAAAATCCAGCAAGATATATAGGAGAGGGAGGAAGAACCTCTTAGGGGGTTGTTAGGGGCCATGCAAGGGACCAGGAAGGGAATAGGAAGGAGGGCTGCGTCACTGGACAGCAGCACAGGAGAACATCAGAGAAGGTGTGAGGGGAAGAATGGGGAAAAAGTACTCAACTAAGAATTATAGCAGAACATCAATAAAGGAAAAGAAGGAGTTAACATTGTGAACCTGCAGTGAGACCATGCTGTTATAGGTTGTTACGTGCTTTGCAAGAGGTTGGTAGGAGATGTAAGAGAAGCATAGGCCCTGTGCTAGGGAGGGAAGCACCTGAACAGATCTTCAGACTGAGCTCAGATTTGGTCAGTGGGGCTCACAAGGAAAGGACCTTGGGAATAATGATGGGATACTGTACTCCATCATGCCACCCACTTCTATAACCTCTGAAATAACTTTATTTTCTTAATTCCTCATAGGATGCATTCAGGAGAGATAGGCAAGATGGCAGAAAAATAGGGATCTCTAAGAGTTAGCTCGACCCACAGCACAAATAGTAATCAGAAAGGCTTTATCTGAACTCCCTCTTGGGGGGAGGGTTCAGGGAATAAGCAGAGCACTGTGTACCATCACTAGAAGAAATGAAGGAGGAGGCTGGCCACCTGTGGTGAAGATTTATGAGTACTGCACACAACCCTGTGGAGGCCAATGCCTATCCCCATGGGTGGCCACTTTGGGAACCACTGTCTAGCTGAAGTTGGAAACTCCATTTCCCAAAAACAGGGGAGAAGGAGATGGCTAGACACTGACTTCAGCTATTGATTAACAAATTCAGCTGGCTAGAGTTCAGTTCTAAGTAGAACTAAAGTTTGAACCTGTCCAAGTCAGAAAGAAGCTGGTAGCATTCATTTTAACTCCACCCCTGGCAGAAGTTCAAGGGAGTCTGATTGAATACCATAGTGACTTACTGTTTGGTAGTGATCAGATTCTTTCCATCTAGGTCAAATTACTGACCAAGACTAGGCTTCAACCCCACCCCTGAGAGGGGAAGAAAGTGGGTGGAGCTTCACCTGTCTCTCCTGGCAACTACAGAGAGCTTCAGCCCAGATAGCATAGATTACTGCTCACACCTTTAGCTCCATTTCTGCCCTCAGCAGGGGAGGAAGTTGGGTGGGCCTTCATCAGTCTCTCTGGGCAATAGCTGTCAGTTTCAGCTTGCACAGCTTAGAATACCAAGCATGGCCTAGGCTCTTGTCCCATCCCTGGAAGGAGAGAAATGTGGGCAGAAATTCATTAGTTTCTGGGGCAATGTGGGCAGTTTTAGCCTGCATGGCTCAGATTACCACCCACACCCTTGGCACCAATGCCACCATTTGGCAGGGTTAAAATGGCAAGAAACAAATAAACAGCAGAAAAAATCTGATTAAACATGAATGATTATAAATTTCTAAAAACTTTTAAGTGCCAAAGTGGAGCTTTAGCACAAAGCCAAACAACAAGAAAGTCCTAGCCTAAAGTGTGAAACAGCCCAGAATATAAATATTAAGAAAATCATATGCCAAGTTGCCAGCACAAATTACAAGCCATACCAAGAAACAGGAAGATATGGCCCAGTCAACATACAGGATTTCAGACAACTAATCATAGATGCTCAAACAAATCTTCATAAATTCAATGAGAAGGCTAAAGAGATTAAGGATAATAAGAATATACGGGGTGAACACAAAGAAGAATTTGAAAGCATGCAAAGAAAAATAATAGGTCTTATGGAATGAAAGGTGCAATAGACAAAATAAGAAATATAATGGAGACAGAAAACAGCTTATTTCAAGAGGCAAAATAAAGGATCAGTTTGATAGAAGACAGGGTTTCAATATTGAACAGACAGAAAAACAGAGAATATAATAGAAAAAATTGAGCAGGGACTCAGAGAACTGAATGATAGCATGAGGTGCTCAAACATTTGCATCATGGGTGTCCCAGAAGGAGAAGAGAAAAGAAAAGGGACAGAAGAAATATTTGAGGAAATAATGGTAAATTTCCAAACTATTTTAAGGGACATGGATATCCATGTCCAAGAAGCAAAAGGTACTGCAAGTTGAATAAATCTGAATAGACCTATTCCAAGACACATAATAATCAGAATGAAAAATGCCAAAGATAAAGAGAAAATTTTCAGCCACAAATTCTGAAAGCAGCAAAAGAAAACTGATACAACGCATACACGGTAGCCCAATAAGATTAAGTGCTGATATCCCATCAGAAAACATGGAGGTGAGAAGGTAGAGGTCTGAGAGTTTTAAGATACTGAAAGAGAAAACTTGCCATTGAAGAATTCTAGGTCTGGTAAAATAATCCCTTAAAAAATGGGGATGAGTTTAGAGTATTCACATATAAACAGAAATTGAGAGAGTTTGTCACCAAGAAACTGGCCTTACAAGAAATACTAAAGAGTTTTGCAACCTGAAAGGAAAAGATGGGAGAAAGAGGCTTGGAAGAGAGTCTAGAATTGTAGCAGTTTGATATCATTTATGAATTCCAAAAAAGATATTGATTATATTTGCAAACTGGTCTGTTCCTCTGAGTGTGATATGTTTTGATTGTATTAAATTCAAAGGTTTTATGTTTACTTGATTAAATCAAGATTAGGGCTTTGATTTGACAATGACTGTAGGTCCTGACTCAAAGTTGAGTTCCCACCCCCTTAATGAGATATATAAATGGAAACTAACTCAAGAACACACACAGGAAAATACAGGAGAAGATACAGAAGACGAAGAGAGAAATAACTTTGTCAGTTTTAATCCTGGAGCCCCCAGGAAGAGATGAGTCATTCACCTGATAGTTTACATCTGACCTTGTGAAGAGAGAAGAGTAGCTGAACATGGAAAGAAATGAGCCCTAAGCCAGCCTACAATTAAACTTGGCAGAAGCTGGGACCATGAAACCTTAAGAGGAAAAAGGAAGCCTGAACCCTTGCAAAGATTGGCAAGAGATTTTGGTGAGAAAAGCAACCTTGATTTGGACTCTCTAGGGCCTTGTAAATGTAAGTTTCTACACCAAATAACCTTTTTAACTGTCAGCAGATTTCTGGTACTTTGCATCAGCACACTTTTGTCTGACTAATACATGTAGCTTTATTAATGTTAGACAAAGTAGACTTCAGAAGGAAAACTGTTATAAGAGACGAAGAAGTAATTACATATTATTAAAAGTGACAATCCACCAAGAATAAATAACAACCATAAATATCTAAAAACCTAACCAGATGCGCCAAAAAACACGAGGCAAATTCTGGCAAAACTGAAGGGAGAAATAAATGTCTCTGCAATTATAAAATTTAACATACTGCTGACATCAATAAATAGAATATCTAGGCAGAAGATCAACAAGGAAACAGAACTTGAACATGATAAATGAACTAGACCTGACAGACATATACAGAACAATGCAAACCCAAACTCCAGGATATATTTTCTTCTCCAGTGATCATGGTTCATTCTCAAGGATGGAGCATATATTGGGTCACAAAATAAGTCTCTATGACTTTTAAAAGATTGAAATTATACAAAGCACTTTTTCTGATCATAATGGAATGAAGCTGTAAATCAATAAGAGGCAGAAGACTGGAAAATACATAAATGTATGGGGATTGAAGAACACGTTCTTAAACAACCAGTAGGTCAAAGAAAAATTGTTTTGAAAGAGGCATCAGTAAGTATACCAAGATGAATGAAAATGAGAACATAACATATAAAAACTTTAAGATGCAGCGAAGGCAATGCTATGAGGAAAATTTATAGTGCTAAACACATACTATGAAAAGGAAGAAAGATAAAAAAGTCATAACTAAACACCTGGAGGAAGTAGAAAAAGAACCACAAACTAATCCCAAAACAAGCAGAAGGAAACAACGAAAAACAATAAAGAAAATCAACAAAACCAAAAATTGGTTCTTTGAGAAGATCAATAAAATTGGCAAAGTTTAGCTAGACTGTCAAAGAAAATAAGTAAGAAAACACAAATAAATAAAATCAGAATTTATAGGGGGGGTATGAAAATACTGACACAACACAAATGAAATAAATCACAATAGGCTACTGTAAACAAGTGTATGCCAACAAACTAGACAACATAGACAAAATGGACAAATTTCTAGAAACACAGAAACAACCTATACTGACCTTAGAGGAGATAGAAGATTTCAAGAAACCAATCATAATTAAAGAGATTGAAACAGACATCAAAAACTTCTCAACTAAAAGCCCAGGACCACATGGTTTCACAGGTGAATTCTACCAGTCATTCAAAGAAGATTTAATACTAATTTTGCTCAAACTATTAAAAAAATTGAACAGGAGGGAGACTTACCAAACTCATTCTATGAAGACATCACCATAATCCCAAAGCCATATAAAGTTACTATGAAAAAAAGAAAATTAGAGACTTATTTTCCTAATGAATATAGAAGCAAAAATCCTAAGCAAAATATGTCCTTATAGAATCCAACAGCACATTTAAAAAATTATACATCATGATCAAGTGGGTTTTATCCCAGGTATGCAAGGGTGGTTCAACATAAGAAAATAAATAAATGTAGTACACCACATTAATAAATTGAAGAAGGAAAATCACATGATCATCTCAATTGATGCTGAATGGGCTTTTGGTAAAACACAGCATTCTCTCTCTTTTATTAAAAAACTTATTGAAATATATCATTTGAACATGAATATACATAACAGTAAAGTTATAGTGAAAGATGTGAACTTATAAAAAAACATGCATATCATCATACAGGGCTCCCATATATCACACCACCAAAAACTTACATTCTTTTGAAATTGTTACAAACTATAAAAGAGTATTGTCAAAGTACTATTACTAACTAAAGCCCATATCTTACATTTGGTGTATTTTCCCCAAGCCCACCCGATTATTAATACCATGTATTATATATTTGCTATACTTCATGAGAGAATATTTTCATATTTGTTCTGTTAACCACAGTCCATCTTCCACCACAGGATTCATTGTGTCATACAGTCCCATTCTTTGTACAATCCATTCAAAGTGTACACTCAATGACTCTCACTTTCACCATAGAGTGGTGCTGTCATCACCTCAGACAATTTTATAATGTTTTCATTATTACAAAAGGGAAAATACCATACCCCCATATATACCCCTATTCTTGTACCTTAGAATTGATATATTTTTTGCCATTGGTGCAAAAATATAACATTACTGATAAGTATATTCATAAATTGTATTTGTTGTAATATTCTATGTGTCACCATATTCTTGACACTTTGTAAATGAACATACTTAACATTTATACTATTAAACACAATCTTCAGTTCCCATTGAAATCACTATGTTATAGTACCTATATTATTCTTGAGCTTCATTTCAATTGACATTTATGCCCATAGGCTACCCCTTTAAGCCACAATAACATTTATAAATCAGCAATGTTAGTTATACTCACTATAATGTGTTATCATCAAATCAATTCATTTCCACACTTTTACAAAAGACAAAAAAAATTTTACACACATTAAGCATCAGCTCCCATTCCCCAAACACATTTTATTTCCTACTAACCTATACTCTAAAGTTTGTGAGTTTACTCATCTTATTTAGTTAATATTAATGGGACCATACAATATTTGTCCCTTTGTGTCTGACATTTCACTCAGCATAATGTTCTCAAGGTTCATCCATGTTGTCATATGCATTCTGATTTCATTTCTTCTTACAACTGAATAGTATTCCATTGTAGGTATATACTACATTTTGTTTATCCATTCATTGGGTGATGAACACATAGGCTGTTTCCATAATTTAGAAATTGTGAATAATTTTGTTATGAACATTGGAGTACAAATGTCAGTTCACATCATTTTTTTTTTTTTAATTTTTTAATTTTTTATTTTTTTAATTTTTATTTATTTATTTTTTATTATGGGTAAAAATCAAAATTCTCACAATACATACAAACATTTGCAAAATGATATATAAATATATATGTATATATGTGTATTTGCTTACAAAAATGTTATATATATATATATTTTAAGAGGTGCTTAGATTACCCAAAATATTACACAGAACCCACTGGGATTCCCATGTTTCCCACCTCCCACACCTCCCACCACATCCCACACAAACATCTCCCACAGTGTAGCCCACCACCCTCAATGAACTTACACATCCTGGAGCCTTGCCACCAACCATAGACCACAGTTCACACTGTAGACCACACTCTCTCCCACTCAGTTCTGATTGGTGGGTGCTGATTTAAAATGGCCTACATCCGTTGCCACAACAGTACTCAGGACAACCTCCAACTCCCAAAGAAGCCACTGTATTTCAACCGCTCATCCCCTCCCTACCCCAAATATGTCAAGTGGCCACTTGTTTTCCAATCTTCTCAATATATTCTTAGTAACAAGATTGATGGATCATATGGCAGTTGTGTATTTAGTTTCTTGATGTACCACCAAACTTTTTTCACAGAAGCTACACCATTCTATATTTCCACCAACAGTGAAGGAGTGTTCCTATTTCTCCATATCCTGTCCAGCAGTAGTGTTCTGTTTTTTTAAATAATGCCATTCAATAAGGTGTGAATTGGTACCTCATTGTAGTTTTAATCAACATTTCCCTAATAGCTAGTGATACTGATAATTTTTTCATGTGCTTTGTGCCATTTGTATTACCTCTTTGGAAAAAAATGTCTATTGAAGTCTTTTGCCCATTTTTTAATTGGGTTGCTTGTCTTCTTATCACTGAGTTGTATGATAAATATCCTTATATAACATGGATATCAAACTCTTATGCTATAGGTGATTTCCAAATATTTTCTCCCTTTGAATAGGCTATATTTTTCACTTTCTTTACAAAGACTTCTGAAGAACAAAAATGTTTAATTTTGAGGAGGTCCCATTTAACTATATTTTTTCTTTTGTTGCTCATGTTTTGGGCCTAAGGTTTTAAAAACTATCACCTACCACCAGATCTTGAACATGCTTCACTATATTTTCTTCTAGGAGTTTTATGGCTTTCAATTTCATATTTAGGTTCTTGATCCAATTTGAGTTAATTTTTGCATAAGGTTTGAAAGAGGGGCACTCTTTCTTTCATTTGTATATGGATATACAGTTCTCTCCATACCATTTGTTCAAGAGTGGTCTGGCACAGTGGGAAGGTATTGTCTTAACAGTCTTGTCAACAATCACTTGACCATAGATGTGAGGGTCTATTTCTGAGTTCTCAATTTGGTTCCATGTCTATATTTATGCCAGTACCATGTTGTTTTTACCATTGCAGCTAAGTAAAATATTTAAAGTCAGGAATTGAGAGTCCTCCAACTTCATTCTTCTTTTTAAAGGCAATTTTGGCTATTTAGGGCCCCTTAGCCTTCAAATTAAATTTGCTTTTCCATTTCTGCAAAAAGTTTGTGGGATTTTTATTGAGATTACCGTGAATCAGTAAATCATTTTGCATAGAATTGACATCTTAATGATATTTAGTCTTCCAATCCAGGAACATGGAATGTCCTTCCATTTATTTAGGTTTTCTTTGGTTTCTTTTAACAATGTTTTGTAGTTTTCTCAACACAGGTCCATTATGTACTTGGTTAAGTTTATTCCTAAATATTTTATTATTTTAATATCTACTATAAATGTAATTATTTTTCTGACTTACTCCTTAGGCTGCTCATCAGTAGAATGCTACTGATTTTTGGATATTAATCTTGTATCCAGCCACTTTGCTGAACTCATCTATTAGTTCTAGAGGCTTTTTTGTGGATTTTTCAGGATTTCCTAGATATAAGATTGTATCATCAGTGAAGAGCATAGGTTGTTCTTCTTTCTTTCCTATTTGGATGCTTTTTATTTCTTTTTCTTGCCTAATTGCTCTAGCTAGAACCTTTAGCATAATATTGAATAACAGTGGTGACACTGGGCATCCTTGTCTTTTTCCCAATCTCAGCAAGAAAACTTTCAGTCTTTCACCATTGAGTACAATCCTAGCTGTAGGTTTTTCATATATGTACTTTACCATGTTTAGAAAGTTTCCTTATTTTCCTAACTTTTGGTGTGTTTTTATTAAGAAAACAACTAGGCAAGCAAAAGAATTAAAAAGCATCAAAATTGGAAAGGAAGAAGTAAAACATTCACTATTTGCTGATTATATCCTATATCTAGAAAGTGCCAAAAAACTACAACAAAACTATAGAGCTAATAAAGAAGTTCAGTAAAGTGGCAGGATACAATATTAATATGCAAATTCCAGTGGTGTTTTGATAAAATATTAATGAACAACCTGAGAAGGAAGTAAGGAAAAAATCCACTTTCAATAGTGATGAAAATAATCAAATATTTAGGAAGAAACTCAACCAAGGACATAAGGACCTGTATTCAGAAAACTATAAAACATTCCTTAAAGTAATCAAAGATTACCTAAATAAATGGAAGGGCAATCAATGTTCATGCACTGGTAGATTAAATATTTTTAAGATGTCATTTCTACCCAAATTGATTTACAGATTCAATGCAATCTTAATAAAGATTCCAAAAGACTGCAAAATGGAAAAGCCAATTATCAAATTTATTTGGAAGGGTAAAATTTCCCATATAGCCAGAAACTTCTTTAAAAGTAACAAAATTGAAAGATTCTTTGTTCATTATTTAAAACATACTATTAGCTACAGTGACAAAAACAGCATGGTACTGTCTTAATGATAGACATATTGATCAATGGGACAGAATTGAGAGTTCAGAAATACACCTTCACAACTATGGTCAAGTGATTTTTGTCAAGGTTGTCATCTCCACTCAGCTGGGCCAGAACAGTCTAGTTAAGAAATGGTACTGGGAGAACGGACTATCCATATACAAAAGAAGGAATGAGAACCCCTATCTCACTGCTTATACAAAAACTAAGTCAAAATGCACCAAAGAACTAAATATAAAAGCTAGAACCACAAAATGCCTAGAAAATAATGTAAGAAAATATCTTCAAAATCTTCTGGCAAGTAGTTTCTTCTTAAACATTACATGCAAAGAACAAGCAATGAAAGAAAAAATAAGATAAATAGGACCTCCTCATAATTAAATAGTTTTTGTGCTTTCAATGACTTTACCAAGTAGGAGAAAAGGCAGCCTACTCATTGGAAGATAATATTTAAAAACCACATATCAGATAAGCATTTGATTTGTAGAGTACACAAAATGATCATATAATTAATTAATAAAAAGATAAGCAACCCAATTTAAAAATGGGCAAAAGACTTGAATAGACTTTTTTTTCCAAAAAGGAAATACAATTGGCCAAAAAGTATGTGAAGAAATGTTCACAATCACTAGCTAGTAGGGAAGTACTTATCAAAACTATAACAAGATACCATTTCACACCTATAGAATGGCCATTACTTAAAAATCAGAAAACTACAAGTACTGGAGAGGATGTGAAGAAGTAGGAACACTAATTCACTATTGGTGGGAACATAAAATGGTGCAGCCTCCATGGAAGATAGTTTGGTGGTACATCAAGAAGCTAAATACAGAACTTCCATATGATCCAGAAATCCCATTAGGAATATACTCAGAAAAACTGAAAGCAAAAATGACAACTGACATTTGCACACCGATGTTCATAGCAGCATTGTTCACAATTGCTAAAATATGGAACCAGCCCAAGTATCCACCAACTGTTGAGTGGACAAAAAAATATGGCATACACATACAATAGAATACTATTCAGCTGTAAGAAGAAATGAAATCAGGATGCATATGACAATGTTGATGAACTTGAGGACAATATGCTGAGTGAAATAAGCCAAACACACACACAAAAGACAAATATTGCATGGTTTCACTAATATGAGATAAATACAATGTGTAAATTCATAGATTAAAATCTAGAGTATAGGTCACTAAGAGATGGAACATGGGTTGGTAAGTGGATTAATGTATGTAAAATTTTTAATAAGGTTGATTGTAAATATTTAGAAATTGATAGAGTTGATGATAACACATTATAGGTAGTATAGCTAACTGCTGATTTATAAATGTGATAATGGCTGAAAGAGGTAATCTAGGGATGTTGAAGTCAATAGAAAGAAACCTAGAGGAAAATTTGAGGATTGTATAACATATGAGCTTGGTGGTGGATTAGGATTGTGGCTAATAGCACAAATAAAAGAATGTTCTTCTATAAAGTAGAACGAATGTATGCCACTATTTCAAGGTGATAATATGGTGATACATGGGAAAAATACAACAAATGTGACTTATGGACTTTAGATAATAATATTATAATATTATATTGTAATATTGTTTATCTCTATGCCTTACTTCTCTGATCTGTAAAATAGGGAGGAATTTTTCCATCTCATATGGTTGTAGTTGGAATGAAATAGGTTAATATATGTGGACACTGTGAGCAATGAATGGCTGGTACAGAATAAGACCATGTGAATGCTTGCTGCTGTTGTTATAGCTAGGTCATAGCTTACTGAGTGTGTCATGACTATATTTTTGTATTTAATGTATTCAGAACATGCAATTATTCCCCATTGTGGCACACATCATGCTTCCTGGGAGATTCTCAGTGACAAATGTGTCTCCTCCAAATGTACTGTAGCAACTTGGGGTAAAGACCAGTTCTACCTCACCTTTGCAGGTCTAGAAATTATGACAGTGTCTGACACATAGTAGGATCAACAAATGCAAGGTAACTCCTCCAAAGGAAACTTCCTTCATTGAAATCCAGTAGGCTGGGATTGTGTGATTTTGCTGATGGAGGTGATACTTTTATTTCATCTTACTGACCCTGAGACCCAAGAAGTTTTATTGTTAATGTCCTTAGTCCTTCCATGTACTTCTCTTTGGGACCTTTATAGCAAGGTTGTGATTGCCATCTCAAAAAAGACTAAGCTCAGGACCTCTGTGATCAAACTGTCTAGGAGGTTTAGGAATACATTCTATAAAAATCCACTGTCCTCTGCATGAGTTAATACTCTGTATATGTTCTGGAGGCTATTTAGTAAAGAAGAACTAGGAAATTGTAGAAAACATTTGAGGAAGAACTTAAGAAAGTTGTGTGTGTGTGGGGGTGAGTAAGGTGGTACCTGACAACTAGAACACAAAACAATGTATCATCTGGGGAAGAGAATGGCTTGATATGTATGAACCCTAAGGGTAGAAAAGTGTCAAGTGGTTGGAAAACACAACAGAAAAAATAAGTTCTATGCTTGTTCATGGATGTAGAAAAATGCCACAGTGGCCCATCCTACCTTTTCAGACTTTTCACACAACATGCAATATGACCTCAGGGGAATACTTTGTGTTTCCAGAATGTCCTGTGCCATTTCCACCTCCTAATCATCCATTTATATTTATATTTTATAAATTTAGTTAGAACATGTTTTCCTGATTGAAATCTTCCTGACCTTACTTTTTGTAGAATTTCCCACTCTGCTGTCTACTCCATTGCACTGAACAATTTACATTGTTTGAAAGATGCTCAATTATATTACTTGTTATAGTTGGTTGCAAAAAATGGTCATGCATTTTTCCTCTTTCTGTACCTATGCCTTCTCATGTGATTTTTCAGGTACTTTTTATCAAGAGCAGGGGACTTTCTCCACCCTTCAAATGGGACCAATATTATGATTGCTTTAGTCATTGGGAGAGTAGAAAACCAGATAAAAGCAGAGAATTGTAAGTACTTGTACATTCGGGTTGCCCTCTTCTTGCTTTTTGAGGACTGAAAATCCACATGAATGAGTCCTGACTGGCTTTCTCGATGATAGAGACCATACAAAGGAAGGGTGCAGGTGTTGCAGTTGGGTTGATTTTAGACCAGCAGGCCACCAGCTGACCTGGCAGCAGATTGCAGATATGTGTGCAAGTCCACTTGTGTATAGCTAAGCCTGTACCAGGCCAGAAGAATCTCAAAATGCCAATCCGAAAAGTCATGAGTGCAGGAAATTATTGTTGCTTATAAGCTTCTACATTTTGGGTTCATTTGCTACACAGCAAAGGATAAATAAAACACTTTTTAAAAGAGATACTACTGGCAATTGAACCCAGAACCTCATACATGGGAAGCATACACTCAACCACTGAGCTCTCTTTGCTCCCCTAACTAAAACCGTTTTTAATCAGGCCCTATTTGTCTCCAAATGTTGAGGGACCTTCTAGTCATTTCATTTTTGAGAGTGCCTGGCATAACATCTTACATATATTTATTATACAGTAAATATTTATTAACTGAATGTATGGATTAATGATAAATAGTTGTACATGCAAACCTGTGCATAAAATTACATGTGTAATATGAAATTTTATGCATGATATGTCTTTAAATAAATGAAACTCCATGTTGAAGGTATCTGCTTACCAAATGGTGGAAAACTTAAAATTATTTCTTCTTAGGATACCCCAACTGTCTATACTTCTGCAGTTATATCCATGGTATAATGAACTACCAAGGCATTGGAGAAGAGCCTCAACACACCCCTTGTCCAAGCCTATGTGATTTTCCTGAAGCACTGGCTCTGCTCCTTCTCTGCCCTGCTTGAGCATGAGCAGTTTGTCATGGCTGGAAGCACCATTAGAGGATTTGGCTCCTTAGGTCCCCCATTTCCCTCTGAATTGTTGCTACCTACTCCACAACAGTATTAACCAGCATGGCCCCATCTCTTCCCAATGCCTAGGACTCTCCTTTCCCACTCAACCCACTTTCCCCTCCATTTCACTCAGCAAAACCACTTCTATGATCTGACTTTGAAACAGACCTGTAGAGCCATGCATTTTTGGCAGCTTCTGCCTTGCAGAGCCTAACTACCTCCTTTGGACAGGAAATAAGACAAATAGAGGAAAATTTCACATTCAGTTGAAGTTTTAATAGATTATATTGCTGTGTATTTTCAAAAGGCCATGCAGAAAAAATTCCATTGATTCTCTTAAAAGTTTCAAGATGATAAAAGAGAGGTTGAAATTTTGTCATAATCTACAGGGAAAGATGCAAAGAGTAGATGGGGAGAGGAACAACTCCCATCCACTTCTCATGATGTCTCCAACCATGCACCTCACCTAGGAAGTCACTGAAAATACTGCTTAAGTCCTCACACCTCCACAGAATGCATTGTTCATGTTCTCACATGCAGGAATTGGCTTTGTGCCTTATTGTCAGCTGTAAAATTATATTCAAAACTTAAAACTGGCCAGTCAGTGTATGAAAAACTATCAGCTGAAACTGAAATGAAATGTGTTTTTCATATAAAATGACCTCATGGAGTCTTTTCAAATATTTTACTTATAATTTTGTCACAGTAAAGAAAGGCCCTTTAGTGAGGGAGACACAGCTTGGGATGTCACTAAAATAACATGCATCCCTCCTTCATATTATATCACGTGATATGATATTTTGCTTTTTTATTGTTTGTCTTATCCACATAATTAATTTCCATGAGGACAAAAGTTTGTCTGCTCTGTTTGTCAGCATATGTTTGGTACATACATTGTACCTGGCACCTAGAAAGTATCCGAAAATATTTGTTGAATGAATGAATGAATCAATCAATCAGTGAATATTTTTTGGATCCTTAAGTTTGCACAGCTTATTTGATTATTTTATCTATGAAAATGATAATAAGTACATTGCTAGTATTCCAAATACAATTTAGAATTAATTAAAATGAGAAAAGAATTTGTATAATGAAGGTATAGAAAAAATACAATGAACACTGCAAAAATTAAATGTTCTATTCTTATATTCTTGGAGAGAGACATTTCTGTTTCTGCCACTCACAGTGTGCTGTCCCTGTAATTAGAACAAAAAACTACAAACCATACTAAGAAACAGGAAGACATGGACCAGTCCAATGAACAAACTAAAAACCAGGAAGAGATGCAGTACATTGAACAACTAATCAAAGCTGTCCAAACAAATATCATGGACCAATTTAATGAAGTGAAGGAAGAGATTAAGAATATTAAGAAGACACTGGAGAACATACTGGAGAAATGGTAAACATACATAAAAAGATAATGTATATGATGGTGATTAACAGCACAATCCAAGAAACCAAAAAGACTGGAATCACATAAAAGCAGATTTTAACAGGCAGAAGAAAGAATTAGTGATGTGGAAGATAGTACATCTGAGATCAAACACATGTTAGAACAGATAGATAAAATAGAAAAAAATGCAACAGGGTTTTAGGGATTTAAATGACAACACAAAATATACAAACACATGCCTTATAGGCATCCAAGATGGAGAAGAGAAGGGAAAGGGAACAGGAGAAGTGTTGGAGGAAATAATGGCTGAAAACTTCCCTACCCTATTGGGGGAGATGGACGTACAGTTCCAGGAAGTAGAGTGCACCCCAAACAGTATAAATCCTAACAGGCCAATCAAAGACATCTACTTATCAAAATGTCCAATGCTAACGACAAAGAGAAAATACTCAAGGCAGCAAGAGAAAAGAGAACCATCACATACAAGGGAAGCTTAATTAGATTAATGTGTTGATTTCTCATCTGAAACCATGGGGGCAAGAAGACAGAGGTATGACATATTCAAGGTAATCAAAGAAAAAACTTCCAGCCAAGAATTCTCTATCCAGCAAAGTTGGCTTTCAAAAATGATGGAGAGTTCAAAGTATTCACAGATAAACAGAAATTAAGAGAGCATGCCAATAAGAAATTGGATCTTCAAGAAATACTAAAGGAAGTTCTCCAGGTTGAAAGGAAAAAAACAGGAGCTAGAGAGTTGGAAAAGAGTGTAAAACCAACTAAAAAGACAAAAAGAGAAATAAATACAACATATGACCCACATAAAACCAAAGAAAATATGGCTGATGTAAGAAATTCCTTGAGAGTAATAACACTGAATGTTAATGGGTTAAACTCACCAGTCAAGAGGCACAGATTGGCAGAAAGGATAAGAAAATATGACCCATCTATATGTTGTCTACAAGAAACACACCTTAGACCCAGGGATTCAAGGACGCTGAAAGAGAATGGCTGGAAAATAATTTATAAGCAAACAACAACCAAAAAGGGGTGGGAGTAGTTATACTAATATTGAACAAAATAGACTTAAATGCAAAACTATTTTATGAGACAAAGATGGGCACTATATATTAGTAGAAGGAATAATCTTTCAAGAAGAAAGAACAATCATAAAAATTTACTCACCTAGTCAGGGCACCTCAAAATACAGAAGTCAAACACTGGAAAGACTAAGTGGAGACATAAATGCCTCTACAATTATAGTGGGGGACTTTAATACACCATTATCACCATTAGACAGAACATCTTGACAGAGAATCAATAAAGAAACAAAGACTCTGAATAATACATTAGAGGATCTGTATCTAATAGATATATACAGAATGGTACACCCAAAAAAAGCAGGATGTACATTCTTCTTGAGGGCACATGGATCATACTCCAAGTTAGACCACATGCTAGGCCAAAGAAAAACTGTCAATGAATTCAGAAAGATTGAGATTTTACAAAGTAATTTTTCTGACCTCAATGGAAAGAAATTGGAAGTCACTAAGGGCCAGAGAGCCATATTGGGCACAAAGATATGGAAGTTAAGCAACTCTTAGACAAAAAGTGGGTCAAGGAAGAAATCTCAAAGGAAATCAATAACTACCTTGAAATGAATGAAAATGACACCAAAACATATCAAAACCTATGGGATGCAGCCAAAGCTGTACTGAGAGGGAAATTCATAGCCATACATGCATATATCAAAAAAGAAGAAAGAGCTAAAATTGAAGACCTAACTGCACACCCAGAGGAATTGGAAAAACAATATCCCAGTCTTTTAATTTTATGTTTTTAGTTTTTTTAAAATTTTTTATGTGTTTTATTTCTTAAATTTAAACTTATCATTATTGTTTCATTTTCCTATTAATTGTATTCAGCTTCGGAATGGCTTCATCTTTGAAGAAGCTTTGAACCACAGAAAGGTTGCAACTGGGGTGGGGGTACCATTGGTATGGAGTGTCAGGGATGGGGGATGCATGGGAGGAAGTTCACCTGAGCATAAATACAAGGTATATATAAATGTTCAAATGTTCATCAGGCATTGTCACAGTGGGTGGAGAATCACTCAATATATAAGAGAATACTGAATTCCCATCCTGGAGAGCTCTGCAACATTCTCTAAGGGAACAGAAACAATCCCCCAAGTGCAGGGGCAGTGACTGGCAAAGAAGGATGATCCACTGATGGGCCCTTGATATTGATGACAAGCCTTATGTGTCTTTGCTCTTGAAATTGAAACTTAGCATATTGTTATGAGGTGCCTAAGGGTTGCCTCCTGAAAGCCTCCTTGTTGCTCAAATGTGGCCTCTCTCTAAGCCAAACTCAGCATATGAATGCATTACCTTCCTCCCAGCAGGGGCATGAGCCTCCCTGGCACTGAGGGATTGCTACCAAGCACCAACTGGCAATGTGACTGGAAAAAGACCTTGAATAAAAGGGGGGAAATGTAAAGACAAATGAGCTTATATGGCTAAGAGACTTCAAAATGAGTCAAGGAAGTCATTCCAGAGGTAATACTTAGGCACATCTCAGTAGGATCTCATAGAATTCTAAAGTAAATATCACCCCAAATAGTGGGTCTCCTGAGGGCTCTGGAGACACCCAGGTCCTATGTCAGGATGGACAGCTCTGCAGTTTGGTACCTTGCTTGTGGGCCTTACTTTGGAAATTGTGATCCTGAAAGTGACAGAGTTGGACTCAACTATGTCTTCCCTGCACATGGCTCATATGTGCCTTCTATTCAAACCTATACTTGGTGCTGCAGTTTGTGGGTGTACTTCCAAAGACTTGAGTCTTTGGACTGTCCATGTGCCAGCTGGGCCTGAAACCTTGGTGGAGCAGCAACTCCTATTCTATAGCTCATTGGACTCACCCAGGACAACTGGTGGGGGATGATGATAGACAATGCCATCCCAGGGAATGGAGGGACTCTGCAGCTGCAGGCAGGATTATCCCATCCATCTTCCCCATGGGATATAAGCTCCTGCTCAATTGGAGGTGAAGTGGACATCACCATCCCAGACTCCTCAGGATTGGGGGAAGAGCTATGGACTAGAGTGGACTTACTGGTATTCTACTATAGACATAGTGTGATTCAAGCAATGAAAGAAATTACAACATTGATGTGGAGCCAGTGGACTCTGGTGGCTCTGGGGGCAAGGAGAGGGAAAAGCAATTGTAATACAGGGGCTTTTTGGGACTTGGGAATTGTCCTGAGTGACATTGCAATGACAGATATAGGCCATTTCATATCATCATATAACTTGCAGAACTGTGTGGGAGAGAGTGTGGTCTACAATGTGAACTATGGCCCATGCTTAATGGCAAAGCACCAGTATGTGATTATCCATTGCAGTGAATGTGCCACACTAATGAAAGATGTTTATATGAGGTTGTGAGAGGTGTGGGAGGTGGGGCATATGGGAGTCCCAATATTTTTTTTGTGTAACACTTATGTAATCTAAGTATCTTTAAAATAATAATAATTTTAAAAAGCCAGTTGCTCTCTTTTATGCTAAGAATGAAATACAATAATCTGAATTAAAAACAAATAAATGCTATTATTTAAAACAACAAAAATAAGAAATATGTAGGTGCAATATGTATACAGGAAACTATGAAATGCTGTTTAAAGAAACCAAAGAAAATATAAATAAGTGAATAATTATTGCTTGTTTGTGATGGGAAGACTCAAAATTAAGATGTCAGTTCTTGACAACTTGGTCCATATATTCAATACCATTCCAATATAATTCTCAGCAAGCAATTTTCTAGAAAAGAAAAATCTATTTCTGAACCTAGAAGAACCTACAAAACCTTGACGTAGAAGAAAGTTGGAGAACTCACACTTCCTGATTCAAGACTTGTTATAAACCTACCTTAATCAGGACAGCATGATAAGCATGAAAGCATAGACTCAGAAATAAATCGAATAGAATAGAGAGCCCAAAAATAGACATATGCAATATATAGTCTTTGCCAAAGGACCAAAAGCAATTTAATTCAAGAAGGATGTCTTTCAACAAATGGTGATGGAATACTTGGACAATTTTAGAAAAAAATGAACACAGACACAAACTTAGCTCACTACAAAAATATTACATTCAAAGTAATTTAAGACTTAAATGTAAATTGCCAAACTATAAAAATTCTTGAATATAGTAAAAATCTTTATGACCTTGGGTTTGGTGATAACATTTTATACAACACAAATATAATTCACGAAGGAAATTAATAAGGTGGAATTTGTTAACATTAAAATTTTGTTCACTGAAAAGATACTGTTAATACAATGAAAATGTAAACCACATGCTTGGATAAAATAATTGCAAAATACATATCTGAAAAAAATGTCTTGTATCTAAATATGCAAAAAATAATCATAAACATTTTCAAGAAGAAATCAGCTCAATTAAATCATAGTGATGGTAGCAGAACATTGCACTGGTAGTTAATATAATTGAACTGCACACTTAAAAATGGTTAAAATAGACTTTTTTGTTTTTTTGATTGTAATAAAATTTTCAAAAACGTCTTCAAATTTCAGTAGGACCAACTCAAAAAATATATATACAAGTGGATAATAGGTATACACAAAGATGCTCAACATCACTTATCACTGTGGAAAAGCAAATAAACCCAAATGAGGGAGTACTACATATCTATTCAAATGGCTAAAATCCAAAAAAGAGAGAACACTGTTGTTAAGGATGCAGAACAATGGGAACTCTCTTTTGATGATGGTAGGAAAACAACATGGTACAGGCACTTTGGTAGACAGTTTGATGTTTCTTTCAAACCTAAATATGGTATCACCATACAACCCAGTAACCACACTCCTAGATATTTAGCCAACTGGTTAGAAAACTTGTTCACACAAAATACAGGACTCAAATATTTACAGAAACTTTGCATATAATGGTGGAAAATTTGAAGGAGTCATGATATCATTCAATAGGGAAAAAGATAACCAAATTGTGGTACATCAGTGCATTGGGATACTATCCAGTGATGAAAAGAAATGAGTAAGTCATGCAAATGTATGAATGAATCTTAAATACATAGTGCCAAGTGAAAGAAGCCAATCTGAAAAAGCTAAATACTGAATGGTTCCAACAATATGCCATTCAGGAACAGCAAAATTTAGAGACTATAAAGACATACTTCATTTTATTGAAATTTTTGTTTATAAAACTTGAAGCTATGTGGCAACCCTGCTTCAAACAAGTCTATTGGTGCCATTTTTCCAACAGTATATGCTTGCCTCATGTGTCCATGTCACATTTTGGTAATTCTTGCAATATTTCAAACATATTATTATATGTGATATGGTGATCTGTTACCTTTGATGTTACAGTTTTGATTATTTTGGGATTCCACATACTGTGCCACCTTAAGATAGTTAGCATAATTGATAAATGTTGTATGTGTTCTGACTACTCCACCAAATGGCCTTTCCCATCTCTCTCCCTTTCCCTAGTCCCTGAAGCACAATATTAAAATTAGGTAAATTAATAATCCTACTTTGGCTGCTAAGTGCTCAAGTGAAAGGAAGAATCATGCATCTCTTACTTTAAATCAAAAGCTAGAAAGATTGGGAGAGGATGTGACTCAAGCAGTTGACAGCCTGCTTCCTGCTGGGAAATCCTAGGATTTGTCCCCAGTGCCTTCTAAAAACAAAACAAAACAAAACAAAAACAAGCAAATAAATGAAAAAACCAACTCAGGGGGGCTGATGTGTCTCAGTGGTTGAGTGCTGGCTTCCTACATACAAGGTCTGGGGTTCAATCCCTGGCCCCAGTACCTAAAAAAACAAAAACAAAAACAAAACTATACAACTTAAGCTTAGTGAGGAAGGCATGTTGAAAGCTGAGATAAGCCAAGTGCTTGGCTGCTTGTGCCAAACAGCCAAGTTGTGAATGCAAAGGAAACTTTCTCAAAGAAATTAAAAATGTTACTCCAGGGAAAACACTAATGATAAGAAA
Source organism: Tolypeutes matacus (assembly GCA_026826555.1). Taxonomy (NCBI): domain Eukaryota; kingdom Metazoa; phylum Chordata; class Mammalia; order Cingulata; family Chlamyphoridae; genus Tolypeutes; species Tolypeutes matacus. The sequence goes on from JAKSZT010053911.1 coordinate 97,239, forward strand.
GTGAAACAGCTATATTGCTTATATGGAGAAAGTTTTAGTGGTTTGGATGGAAAACCAAACTAGCCACAACACTCCCTTAAGTGAAACCCTAGTACAGGGCAAGGCACTAACTCTCTTCTATTCAGTGAAGGCTGAGAGAGGTGAGGATGCTGTAGAAGAAAAATTTGAAACTATTTGTTTAAGGAAAGAAGCTGTTTCCACTACATAAAAGTAAGGAGAAGCAAAAAATGCTGATGTAGAAGTTGCACCAAGGTATCAAGAAGATCTAACTAATGTAATTGATGAAGGTGGATACAATAAACAACAGATTTTCAATTTATATAAAGCAGCCTTATATTTGGAAGTACATGCCATCTAAGACTTTCATAGTGATCAAAGAAAATATTTTTAATGGAATATTTTCTAAGCAGTAGTTCTCAACAGAGGGCTTAAATTATTCAGTAAACTGTGCTGTAAATAGATGCTCTCTCATCCAGGCCTTTTTTCCCATTTATAAAGCACATGCAGAGTAGATTTAACATAATTCTTAAGGACCTTAAGATTTTCAGAATGGTAAATGAGCAGTAGCTTCAAATTAAAGTCATTAGTAACAAGAAAGTCCATGTGTTCATTGAAGTTTGGAAGCCAGGCAATGACTTCTCCTCTCTAATTATGAAAGTCTTAGTGGGAATGGATGTCCTCTTGTTGTGGAACCCATGCTTGGTGTCTGTGGTAAAGGACTGTTCATGTAGTAACAAGATGAAGAAGAAGGCTACTTCTCCTTATGGGAGAAAATGAGCTTCCTCCTTAAACAGGAGTAATTATATCAGAGTTGGTCTGAAGAGGATATTTTATTCCACATCTTGGATTATTCCCTTGTGCAAACTTGAAATCTATCACAGAAGGGAAGATGTGCATCTTAGGAGAATTTCATTCTGTTTTGTTCAGTTTTTCCTCTGCAGAGCAATGTCCCTTGATTATTTCATTCCCTGTTTTCAGTTAAATTCCTTTAGTCTTGGTTTCTTGCTATTCAATGAGAAGTAGAAATTTTCTTTCAGAAGTAAAGGGGTGGCCACTCAGCATTTTCTTTCATTCAAGGGTGTTTATCTCTGACATAGGATACTGCAGTGAAATATTGTCATGACGAATCCTTGATCACTATAGAGGTTCAGTTCCTCAAGGGAGCCAATTGTGCTCAGGTTACCAGGACATCACAGTTGTGTAAACAGCCACAGGTGGACCTGGACATGAAGGCAGGAACATAAGATGAGTTGAAGGAGGGCTGAGATGGATGGATAAAGCAGTGTGTGCAGGAAACCTGAAACAGTAATCTATGCCTGAGATACTGGAAGCTGAGCATAGGAGAAAAGTTCTTAGCAGACTCTAATTTGAAGAAAGTAATGAACAACAGAAGGAGAAGGATATCAGGAGCCTCCTCTCCATCTCTAGGCTCCTTTGCTCAGTATCAGGTCCAGTCCATTATCAGGCCTGGGCCCTGGAATTTTACCCCAACCTATCACCTGCCCAACCAATCCCCAGTTTAGGTTCTGGAAACAACACAATGGGACACCTGTGACATCATCCTCATCCTCATTTTCTTTGGAGATGCCATAGAATTGTCTTCTTCTGCCTAACCCAGAGATACATTTTCCATAACACTACTGTCCCCTGCCAGCTTCCACATCCATCTCCACCCATCTATCAGTTCTAGAACTTCTGTAGATTCAGAAAATATCCCACATTCACAGAGAAATGTTTGGCACTCAGAGAAAATAACTTGCCATGATCATAACACTAGCTAGAATAGAAGACCATCCTCAAAAGAGGTACACAGGGCTGCACAACCTCCCAGAGACTACTTCTTCATAGAGACCCAGGGTGCAAGTATAGACCTCAGTCTAAAGCCAATGGGTGCAGGAGCCCAGCACTCAGGGCTTGGTAAAAAACAGATGGTGTACAAAATTGGATAATTGTTTAAAAGTATTTTGAAAAGCACTATTTAAAATTTTCATTACCTGCAATATCATAGAAGCAAATGCCCAACTTTGCTACCATTTTATTCCATGTCTTTTCTCTGACTGTGAGTACAATGTTCAATGGAAGTTCAATCCAAGAGCACATGGTTCCAGGACACTTGATTATCAGTTTGAAACTCCTTCTGGAATGTTGAAGTGAGTCTATTGCCTTTCCTTCTACCTAACTCAATCACATATTTTTTTTTGTGAAAGTCAGTTCCCTGGTTTAATTTCTGTAGTAGTTTTGTTTTAATTACAACTGGAGCTGGATAAAATTATGAATATAAAATGAGATTCCTTCCTGCCATTGCATGCCATATTTCCATGAGATCTTCTATTCCATTGATTCAGTGGCATTTGCTGCTTGTTAGTGGGGGGGGGTATTAATTTATGAGAAGATACTAAATCATAATCTGAATGAAGAAGCCAGTCTTAGCTTTTGTGTTCTTTAAGAAACTAAAAAAAAAAAAAAAAAAAAAAAAAAAAATCCTGGAGACTGTGGACTTGCAAGTCCTTCTTTACACATCTGGTTTATCTCAGAATAAAAACAAGGTCCTGGAAACACCAGAGCATTTGGAATAAACCATACATTGTAAAGAGAATAAGTGAAGACCTGGGCAACCTCCCCACTAGATGAACAATAAAGGTAGCCCATGTTGGGAGGTGGGACTTTCAAGAGGAATAATACTTACTTTTAGGTGCTGGTGAACCCCTAGTGACCCAGTGTCTGATTTCTTCCAAGGGCAACATGTGGAGCAAGGGTAATGCATGCTGGAATCCACAAACAAGTCTTCCCCAAAGACAATAAGTTATAGAGAAATTCTACAGCACATGTTGTAGCAGTAGTCAAAAAGAAAGGATAACAAGGGAATGTTTAAACTGACCAAATCTATGTTTACCTTACTTCCAAAGTATCAGAAAACCCCTGTGTCCCCATAGGGCCAATGCAAATAGTTGAAATGTGGCTACTGTGTCTGAAGCAGCCTAGTGGTGAGGATGAGAATGCTGAGCTATCCCATAGCTCTGTTGACCAAAGTCCATTGTGAGGACATGGAACTGGGGAATGAATAAAGCAGAATGAGTCCCACAACCAAAGCTCAGATGGAAATTGTAATCTCTGTGAACCCAGTGGAGAAAGTGATGTACAGAGATGAGATGCCTTGTCACAGGGCACAATGCCTCAGTGTTCCATAAGCTCCCAAGAAATTAGATGGATAGCAACAACTTTAAAAACTTGAAAATTCATCAAAAGCATACTTGGATGTATCATGAACTCCAAGGAGCAGTTGAGAGTCAAGTTTCAGGAAGGAAAGGACCCAGGACTGGTCCAGGGACTTCAGTAGAAGGAGTTTTTAGAAACTTTGTCTAGACTGAATGTGATTCAGCCACCAGTGACAGCTAATCTCAATGCCTCAGTTTTCCATACTTGGGAGGAGAGTCTGATTCAGATGTTTTGGGTGACATTTGTTTCCTTGAAAATCATACTGGTGTTGGGGCTGGGGATTGTGGTACAGACATGCCTCTAGAGCATCCCACTGGGCTTTTGGTAGAGGATGTGTTGGGAGCTGGGGGATCATGCCAGGCTATAGTAATGATGCCATCCATTTTCATAGTGTCTTTTATATTAACAATACTTTCTACTTAACTACCTGTGAGTCAAGAAGGGTAAGCATAAATTCAATGGCATTTTACAACTCTACTCACACCCAAAGTGGATAGTCTTCAAGAAACAATGGTCTAGGTTGCTGAGTTCTCCCTTCAATTATTTTTAACACAAAATTTTCCATCCTGTGTTGGTAAAAACAAGTGTTTATCCTCAGTTTTCACCATAAGAGTAGATACCAACTATGTTCAACCGAGGCATCATTACAGATAATTAGATAATAGCTTCACCTTTTATGGCTAAAAATGACCTTTCACATCTAAACATGTTTCATTCTTTAAAAAAATCTTAGCAGTCTTATAACTAATTATCAAGAGAAGGTCTGGGGCAACTAGTAACATATGTAATTAAGATTTGAGTAGGTTTGGATTCTAGGTCTAATATTTGTCCCATGAAATAAGTAGCCATTTCTTACACATTTCTGTGTAAGAACCAAGGTAGGTATAAATCTGCCTCATCCATGAGATAAATATAAATAAAAAAACAATTATAAGCATTTTTTCATGAAATAACCTCTTTTTAAAAAGATTATTTTGTAGTAAGAGATTTGTAATGACTATTTGTAAGAATTACCTCCACTCAAATTTCCTCTTCCTCTGTTAATCTTATATTAGCCTTGCAGCAATAGCCAACTGATCAGAATAGAAATCATTTACCAGCTGTGGTCAGACGCTAACCACAAAATCTAAACACGCACAAACTGGAGTTTTCAGATTTTAGTGCAGACTCAGTAGGGTAGTAGAATGAATTTAGCTGCATTTTAGTTCACTATACCAGTGAAATCTAGATCTCTGGGTGGGATTTTGACACCATTTTCTGTACATGTGATGCATGACCAAGCATGTTAAAGCATGCAGTGCTACAGAGCATGTGCAAGATACAACCCCTCCATATCTGTCAATCTTGTAACTGAACCCCTTGAACTCCAGCCTTATACAAGCCTATATAGTGTTACTGCTTCTGCTGTTTAGGGAGGCTTTGTCTGTCTCCAGAACTCCCCTGGTTTCATAAGCTTTCCCTTGCATGACAAAACCTTGGTTTGGACCCCAGTTTTCTGTGCCAGGCAAAATGAAAGAACACAGGGAACTCACATGAGTCCCCTTCAAATTGAAACCCTAGAAGGAAACTTGCAGTTCCTGAGAAGATTGCTGCCCAGTGGACTCATCAGAGCTTTTAGTCCTGAGAGCCAGGACTGGGTCCTTCTATCCCCTAGGTGTCACTGTTCAGACAGCTGCAGCTCACCAAGGGAAACAGCAAAACTTCCTCCTTGACTTTGGTGAGTGGCTTTAAGATTTAACTGAGTGGTTACTGTGGATGTGGGTTTAAATCTCCTGCCAAAGCTGTAAACAGCTTAGCTGCTCTTGGTTTATTGGTTTGTTGGTTTTGTAGACACCTACAGAACCAGGGGAGAAGCCCCCTGGTAGAGGAGGCCTCACCTAATATTGGCTAATAAATTGGATATCATTTTGGTATAGGTATATTGTAGTGTCTTAGAGGAAATAGGAGGAAGTTCATAAATTAAAACAGAGATTTGAAGTAAAAGGAAAAGGTCTTTTGACTGTATTTTGAATAATTGGGTACAATTTGGCTAAGAACCTATGACTAAGTAAAGAATGATTTCCCTGTGCAAAACTGTATAGCCACAATACTAAAAGTAGCCTGATAAGAGATCTCTTAAGTACAATGAAATCTTGCAATTAGAACTGTCCTCCAATATGGAGGTGATAAACTCATCACCAGTAAAACTCAGGAAGCCTCAAATAAAAGAAGTCTAATAATGATAAAGAGACTAGCTGTAAAGGTATATAAAGTATCAGGAAATAAGGCTCAGATTACACAAACCCATGTTAAGTATCTTGGTTTTGAGCTATCAGAGGGACAAAGTGCCCTGTTGTCCAGTTGAAAAGAAGCCTTATGCTGAGTGTCAGAGCCTAAGAACAAAAAGGAACTCAGAATTTTTCTCAGCTTGGCTGGTGACTGTAGAATGTGGACACCAAATTTTGGACTTATATCCAATCCACTAAATGAAGCCCTTAAGGGAAATGAGAAAAAGCCCCTAATATGGACACTAGAGTTTGCATTTGTTTTTAGAACCTCAAGCAAAAGTTACTACTCCAACTTTGGGACTGCTTGACCCTGTGAAAAAATTCCATTTGTTTGATGAGTGCCAAGGATTTGTGCTAGGATTCTTTACACAGCCTTTTGGAGGCAAAAGATCCACAGGATAAAGGGTGGCCAGTTTACCTAAGGGCTGTGGCAGCAACCTGTGGCCTTTTGTAAGAAGCTGGAAAGTTTACCTTGGGCAGCCTACTGTGATTTATACCCCCCACCATTTTTTAACATTGTTAGAACAAAATGGGGGCATTGTGTTTAATCTTCACTATGGGAAGATTAAATGAGTACCATGCTTGATTGTTGGTCAAACCTGTCTAACTCCTAAATGTGATTGTGTACAGCTAATTGATGAGGTATATTCCAGTAGACCAACTCACAGATGTGCTTTTCTTTGACCCAGATCTAGAATTTTTTTTAAAGCTGGAAGCAGTTTTGTGGATCATGAAAAGCAGTGCACCAGGTATGCTATCTTTACACTCAATGAAACATTAGAAACTGAGGCCCTACCTGATGGAACATCCACATAATGACTGGAGCTAATTGCTCTGATCTGAGCCTTACAACTGAACACAGGAAAGAAAGTCACCATCTACACAAACTTAAGGCATGCCTTTGCAGTATTACATACACATGGGGCCATATGGGAAGAACAGGGACTGCTCACTTCTGCCAATAAAAACAAAACACATGTCAACTTAATTCTTAAATTGTTAGAAGTAGTTATGTTTCCCAAGGAATCAGTAGTAGTCCATTGTAAAGGATATCAAAACAGTCAACACCAGTGAAGTTGAAAGAAATCATTTGGCTGATCAAGCAGGCAAAGCAGTAGTCAAGCAGCCTCAGAAGTCATTAATACTTATGGCTTCTTTAATAACTCACATCTCAATAAAAGCCCAACTTCCAGCTATATGAAAAACACTTATCAAGAACAAAGGAATGGGATTGTACTAGAACAACACAAAGTGACTGGCTAGTGAGGGAAGATTTAAAGGATAGCAAAATCCTCCCTCCCCCCACCAAGAACTTAGTCAAACCTATTGTCTTGCCCTTTCACAAGCAGAGGTATTGTTTATGATAGACTATGCTTCAGTGGCTGTCCAAATTTCTATTTGGTCTTAACTTACAAAGAGCAATTCACAGTGTAAATGTCCTATGTATCACTTGTGATAAAGATAACCCTCAGATTAATCTTTTAACTTTAAACAAGGAAGTACAATTCCAAGGCCCACAAGGAGGAGAGGATTGGCAAATTAACTTCATTGCAATGCCCAAAGCACTGGGAAATCTCAAATAATTGTTAGTTTTTGTAGACACCTTCACTGGATGGATGGTAGCCTTTCTTTGCTGATCAGAAAAAGCTCAAGAGTTGGTGAGAATTTTACTTAAAAAATTCCAAGATTCAGACTTCCTACTTTCATACAAAGTGATAGCATAGCAGCCTTTATCTCTAAGGTAAGCAAAGATGTATCTGGACTGTCTGGTATAGATTAACATTTGTTTTCTCCCTAGATGTCTCATTTACTGAGTGAATGAATCACATTTTGAAATAAACTATAGTTAGGATTTGTTTAGAGGCTCAACCTCAAGTGAGATAAAACCTTGCCCTTTGCCCTACTGAGAGTAAGAACTCTTCCCTCAAGAGGACTTGATTTAAGTTCCTATGAAATGACTTAAGGAAGGCCAATTCTTAAAAATGAATATACAGGTCACATGCATATTAGCTCTGAATTAGCTACTACCTAATATGTTAGATCTTTGTGGTGCAAACCTGGATAAAATCCAAAACTTTGCCTCTAACCATGTTAACTCCCCTTCATGCCCTCCAGATTCTCCCTCACTGTAGAGGCTTTACCATCATCTTCTCATGCTTCCTAGAAACTCTGGACCATCCATGATGGGCATTACTTGTCCTTGATCTTCTGATGAAAGAAACCATCTTCCTGGGACATGTACTATTTGCCATTATAGTGGCAATTGCTGGTCACATGCTGGGCTCTCCTGAAAAGAAAGACTCTCACAGGCCTTGAGCCAATGGGCCTTTGTATACAGATTTCCATTGTACCTTGTTTCAAAGAATGAGCATCCTGCAAGCTCAACACAGCCACTAAGGCTTCCTTGCTATACTTAGTGTCAAATCTGGATTCTCTGGCATATCCTACCTGCAATCAAAGTTGCCTCTTCTTTCATCAGTCCCTTGAAAGATGCCATAGTGCTGGAGGAAGTCACCACTTTTGCAGATCCCTTGGCTACCTGGAAAGCCCCTTGGGATCAACTGAGTGAAGAGTGAAGGGAATCCATACACTTTATAGGTGTAATCACCACCATCACACATTATAGATATCATTGAAGAGCTGTTGCTTTATATCCCTTAACTGAGATGTCCCAGACCAAATTTGGGATTCAGGTGTCAACACAATTGGCCAACTAAGTTCTCTTAGTGCTGGATTCACTAGCCAACAATATGCACCATCAGCACATTTTTACAGACTCTTCAGCCACTGTCAAAGGTCTGGATATCCAGTCTGACCAAATACAGTAAGAAAAATTTATTATCCAATGTTGTCCCTTAATAGATGAAGGCCTGATCAAATAATTGGCCTCATAGATAGCCAATATAGAAATCAAAGAAACATATGTCTCTACACAAAACTAAAGCCACAATACAAGGTCTCACCAAGCCATTCCTTATCAAATTTATAGTTTCAGACATTATTAAGTGACCAAGACAGCCATTTCACTTTCATAATACACAATTCCAGATTCTTGGAGAAGGCTTTCAAAAGAATATTCACCTTATTGGCTTAAGAGCACCATATTGGCTTACTTAAGTTCAAATTCAGTGAAATTAAACACGGTATATTTAATTCATCAAACACCATTAAAGAATTGTAAGAAAGTGTCTGACTCCAATATCTGACTACAGAAATATTTTAAACCTCATCTCTTTATTTTCCCCTTCAAAGTTCAAATGATTGATGCCCTTGACTTTGTGCAGGATCCCTCATCTCAGCCTCAACCACTAACCATGATGAAAACCTCAAGCCTTTCTTTGCTCTTTCAAGTCATTTTTGGACTTTTTTGGAAAGCCTGAACTGCTCACTCTAGATAACCTCATTATGTGAGTAATGAACTTTCTTATACCCTCCTGATGTATAAAAGTCATCATCCATTTCATTGCCCATATCAAATTTTGTTCAGTGGTCCATGTTGTTTTAATATCTGGCCACTACGGTGGGTGTGGAAAGAGTGATGTTGAATGTGGCAGAATGTGTTACAATGTGTGGATTTTAATTGCACAATGAATGTGCAAAGAGGGAGAGATAACTGGTACAGAAAAATGTGCAAAAAGTTGGATGTGGGTGGAACAGAGGTTGTGTGCAAAGCATGTTTGCTAAACAAATGTTCATGGAGTGATAGCTGAATTGTGCAGGGAGGTTGAAAAAGTAAGGTATAGCCTTGTTGGGCAATGTGCATAAGATCAGAGACAACCTGGAATTATTGGAAGTTTAATGGCTTGCAAAGATTTTGCAAAGCATATAAATTGACACAGTTGGTGTGCATGATTGATAAGTGAAAGTAACAACTTGTTTAAACAGTCATATTAGAATGATACAGAACTGGTGTGTAAGGATTTTAAAAACACAAACAGTGGCTATAGGTGTGATTTAAATGTCACAGAATGGGTGCAACTTTCTTTCATTGTACCTATCTATGCTATTCAATTTTCACTTGTTACACTAAATTTATGCCATTTCCTTCCACTCCCTGCATACTCACTATGTGCCATACAACTGTCACTCCATCGACACTCCCTCTGCAATTCAACACCCACAGCATGCTCATCCATTCTGAACCATCCAACATCCAGTCTTGAACTCTGCAATGAAATTTCAAACCTTGAATATCTTCCATTTGCTATTTGACCATAACTTCTTCAAACCCACTATGTTCTATTCAGCTTAAAATGTCATGTACCCATTGTGTTCCATCCAAATTTTGTATGTTTTAAATAATATCAAATGTTTAATATGCTATGTTTAAAACATATTAAATGTTTTAAATCCTGTGAATTTTAATATGTTGTTGAATGTGATTAGCAAGGATTTTGTTGAGGATGTTAGCATCTAGGTCATTAGAGAGATTGGTCTATAGATTTCCTTTCTTGTGGCATCTTTGACTTTGGTATTATGGTAATGTTGGCATCAGAGAATTAGTTAGGCAGTTACTTCTACTTCTATTTTTTGAAAGAGCTTAAGCAGGATTGGTGTTAGCTCTTTCTGGAATGTTTGGTGGAATTCACCTGTGAAGCCATCTGGTCCTTGGCTTTTCTTAGTTGGGAGGATTTTGATGTCTAAGTCTATCTCTTTACTTGTACTTGGACTGTTGAGTTCATCAATTTCTTCTTTCATCAATGTAGGCTGCTTGTGAGTTTCTAGGAATTTGTCCATTTCATCTAGATTATCATTCTTGGTGGCATATAATTTTTCAAGGTATCCTCTTATAATACTCTTTATTTCTGTGGGTTCAGTGGTGATATCCCCTTCCTCATTTCTTATTTTGTGTATTTGCATTTGGTCTCTCTTTTTCTTTGTTAGTCTGGCTATGGGTTTTTCAATTTTATTGATCTTCTTGAAGAACTAGCTTTTGGTTTTACTTTTTTCTAGTGCTTTCTTATTTTCTATTTCATTTAGTCATGTTCTAATCTTTGGTCTTTCCTTCTTTCTATTTCCTTTGGGGTTAGTTTTTTTGTTTGTTTGTTTTTCCAATTCCTCCAGGTGTGCAGTTTGGTCTTCAATTTTAGCTCTTTCTTATTTTTTGATATATCCATTTATGGCTCTGAATGTCCCTTTCAGTACAGCTTTGGCTGCATCCCATAGGTTTTGATATGTTGTGTTGTCATTTTTATTCATTTCAAGGTAGTTAAGTATTTCTTTTGTGATTTCCTCCTTGACCTGCTGTTTATCTAAGAGTGTGTTGTTTGACTTCCATATCTTTGTGCCTAATCTGATTCTCAGGCCCATAGCAATTTCCAATTTCATCCATTGTGGTCAGAGAAATTACTTTGCATAATCTCAATCTTTCTGAATTCATTGGGTTGTTCTGTGGCCTAGTATGTGTTCTATCTTGGATTATGACCCATGTGCATGCAAGAATAATGTATATCCTGCTGTATTTAGATGTAGCGTTCTGTATATATCTATTAGATCCAGATCCTCTAATATATTATTCAGAGTCTTTGTTTCTCTATTGATTCTCTGTCGAGATGCTCTGTCTAATGGGGATAATGGTGTATTAAATTCTGCCACTATAATTGTAGAGGCATTTATGTCTTCACTTAGTCTTTCCAGTGTTTGCCTCATGTATTTTGAGGTGCCCTTACTAGGTGTATAAATGTTTATGATTGTTATTTCTTCTTGAAAGATTACCTCTTTTACTAATATATAGTGTCCATCCTTGTTTCTTCCAATAGTTTTGCATTTAAAGTCTATTTTGTCTGTATCATTATAGCTACTCCTTTTTTTGGTTGTTGTAAGTGAATTTTACAGCCATTCACTTTTGGCCTCCTTGAATCCCTGTGTTTAAGGTCTGTTTCTTGTAGACAATATGTAGATGGATCATATTTCCTTGTCCATTCTGCCAGTCTGTGTCTCTTGACTGGTGAGTTTATTCCATTAACATTCAGTGTTATTACTCTCAGAATTTCTTACATCAGCCATATTTTCTTTGGGTTTATGTATGTCATATGTTGTTTTTATTTCTTTTTGTCTTTTTAATTGTCCTTACTCTCTCCTCCAACTTTCTCTCTTCTGTTTTTCTTTTAAACATGTAGAGCTTCCTTTAGTATTTCTTGAAGGCCCAATTTCTTATTGGCATGCTCTCTTAATTTCTGTTTATCTCTGAATATTTTGAACTCTCCCTCATTTTTGAATGCCAGCTTTACTGGATAGAGAATTCATGGCTGGAACTTTTTTTCTTTGAGTTCCTTGACTATATCATACTACTGTCTTTTTTTTTTTTTTTTTAAGAGAAATACAAATTAAAATTTAATTTTAACTTAAATTTGCAAAGTTAAAAAAAAGCACTCTTGTGTTTCTCGGTGGAAGTATAAATTGGTACAACTTCCATTGAGGGCAACTTGACAACATGAAATAAAATTACAAATGTACACACTGGACATATTTTCTGATCTAGAAATTTCCATTTCTCCTAGCTTATCCCACAGATTTTCTCCCATATATGTGAAATTACACAAGTATAAGTATGTGACAGATACTGCTAGCTGTCCACCAATACCCGTTTTCCTCTTCTTCCTTAGAAAAAGAACCTTGATTTTGTTCATGGTGACAATAAGCTCAATAAAGATCTCTTATCTTGTAGGCTGCATGGCCAGATGGCCCACTTCTGGCCAATGATATAAAATAAGACATTGGTGTGACTTTAGGGAAAGCTCTTTTAGAAAGATAGAGCCCTTGGACATGCCTTTGGCTCTTTGCCCTTTGCTCTTTTTCTGGCCTGGGAAATGGAAGCAATGCCTGGAGGGGCAGCAGTCATCTTGTGAGCATAAGAATGAAAGCCTCACCCTATAGGATAGAAGGCTCTCTGTGGCTCCCTGAAAAAAGACTGATCATCTGTCCTTGTCCTGATATTCTTTCTCTGGTTTCCCTTGCTATGAGAGAAAAATATATCCTATTTGGTTAACTTTCAATTAGTTGTATTTTCTTTTACTGTCAACCAAATGCAATCTTCATCAAATAAAAAGATTTTCATTGTTTGTAGTTGTTAGCCCCATTTAGGAAAATGACTTCCCACAACCCCGGTCAGCACTGTTAGGTCTCCCCTGCCCCATAGTAGATGACCCCAACCCCCACCCCTGTCCCTAATCCAACAGGAAACTCATTGTTTTTAATATTAACAAAACTGGGCAGGTAGAAGAAAATCTTAAAATTCAAAAGAAAACAAATCATTCAGAGGGTCCGAGACAACAGCTCCAGAAATCAATCCTGGCTATCCTCATTCCCCTCTTACTTTTCCTTAACCTAAAATCAACCCTTTTACCCATAATAACACCACACTGTTATTGCTGCTGCTTCTTTTTGGTCCTCATCTCTTACAGCTTCTCGTCCAATTCACATGCTGAATCGTACAGTCAACAGCTTAGGAATATATGGACAGCGTCTTCTTGCTACATGAACGCCAAGACCAACTTCTTCAGGACCAGAAATCAGAACCCACTGGGCAGAATGGAAGGGAACCCTCCACCACTCCATAATAGCAGGAAGTAGCCAGACTGAGTCGACATCCCAAATCCCCTCACCCTTCCATTCTGCCCAGTATCCCCATTACTCTTAGTATTTCTTGAAGGCTTAATTTCTTATTGGCATGCTCTCTTAATTTCTGTTTATCTGTGAATATTTTGAACTCTCTCTCATTTTTGAATGCCAGCTTTACTGGATAGAGAATTCATGGCTGGAAGTTTTTTTTCTTTGAGTACCTTGACTATATCATACCACTGTCTTCTTGCCTCCATGGTTTCAGATGAGAAATCAGTACTTAATCTTATTGAGCTTCCCTTGTATGTGATGGTTCTCTTTTGTATTGTTGCCTTGAGTATTTTCTCTTTGTCTTGTTCATTGAACATTTTGACAAGTATTTGCGTTGGAGTAGGACTGTTGGGATTTACACTGTTTGGTGTGTGCTGTGCTTCTTGGACATATACGTCCATCTCCCTCAGTAGGGTTGGGAAATTTCAGCTATAATTTCCTATAGCACTACTCCTTTTCCCTTTCCCTTCTATTTTCCCTCTGGGATGCCTATAATGCATATGTTTGTGCATTTTGTGTTGTTTAAATCCCTAACTCCCTGCTGGCTTTTTTGTATCTTTTTATCTATCTGTTCTACTATGTGTTTGGTTTCAGATGTACTGTATTCCACACCACTAATTCTTTCTTCTGCCTTTTCAAATCTGCTGCTGTGTGATTCCAGTGTCTCTTTGATTTCTTGGATTGTGCCATTCATCACCATCATATCCATTATCTTTTTATGTATGTTTACAATTTCTTCAGTTCTGCCAGTGTCTTCTTAATATCCTTAATCTCTTCCTTTGCTTCATTAGATTGGTCCATGATATTTGCTTGGAAAGCTATGATTAGTGGTTTGATGTTCTGCATCTCTTCCTGGTTTTTAGATTGTTTATTGGACTGGTCCATGTCTTCCTGTTTCTTAGTATGGTTTGTAATTTTTTTTGCCCTCTGGTCATCATTTATCTTGATGGGTTTATTCAGTTGATTAGCTTCTCTCTCTGCTCTAGAGTTTTGTATAGCTGCTGGTTTCATGTGTATATTAAGTTTTCTCTTTGTCACTTCATTCTTCTTGTTTTATTTCCTTTCTGTTTTCTATGTTCCCTGGGCAGGATCCTCTCCCCATTCAGCTGTCTTTTGCAAGAGAGATGGTGAATACCCACTTAAACCAATGCCATCTTCCCAGAAAATGTCCCAACTTAATTTCAATAACATATACATACACTAAGATTCTCCTCCAACTCCCACCTTTATTTGTACATGTTACAAATTATATCTTTATGCATTGTATTTCCAGTAGCATAGCTTTATCATTGCTTTTCTTTGTTTTCAATTTTAGAACCTATAAGAAGTAATTATTTCAAACAATATTTGCTCTTTTGTATATGAATTATTTTACTCAACATGAGATTCATCCAAGTTGTCACATTTATTAGAGCTTCATTCCTTTTAATGGATGAAAAATATCAGTTTGTGTATATATACCATATTTTGCTTATCCATTCATTGGTTGATGGGCATGTGTGTTGCTTACATCTTTTGGCATTTGTCAATAATGCTGCCATGAATGTTAGTGTGCAAATATATGTTCAAGTTCCTGCTTTCAGTTCTTTGGGGTATATATCTATAAGTGGAATTGCTGGGTTATGTGGATTGGAAAGCCATTATTACAGATAACATTTTTCCCCAGCTGCATTCACCAGGAGAGATAATCTGGAGGGTGAATTTCTTTAGTATATATTTTCATTAATGTGGTGGCTCCTTTGAAGATCTTGTCTTAACAGAATAATTTCACTGACGCTCCCCATGTTGCACAATCTGGTTTCCTGCACCAATTTTCAACCCCAAAACTCATGTCACCCCTGGGAGCAGAATTTGGACCCTGGAAAGTCCTATTTCACCATATACTTAATATGCTACCTTCCTCTCAATATTCCTTTTGGGCAATAAAACAGGGATCACACTTATTTTTGTATGGAATAATGCAAATAAATATAAATGTTTGATGCAATTTATCTGGGATTACTTGTATGTTTATGGATATCCCATGATATTTCATACTGCTGGAAGTGCATGCTTTCATGGCTTTATGGCACACAGATTTGTTTTTAAGAAAAGAGATGCCATTTAAAATCCTGGTCCTTTGTATGTAACCTCTCTTCCCAACTAGAAGATTTGGAGATCTTCTTTTCATTCCTGGTGTTCATTCAATATGTTTGATTGTTAAATCTCACCTTAACCTTTGAAACTAGAACAGTCCCTTCTTTTTTGTGAAAATTTTTATGATTCTTTAATGGACGTACTGTTTCTTCAACATCTGTAATTTGGCATATAAGGTATTAAAGAAACTACTTGCATTAACTGGTTTAGGCTTCATTTAGCCATATCATATTACTTTCCCAATGTGATCTAATCTGAGCTAGTATCAGGAGTGGAATTGAAGTAAAAATCTAGGACCCTGAAGACTGAGTGATTTGGATGAGAAACTTCAGGGGAGAAGATCATATCTGAGCCAGGATGATGACCAGACCAACCTTGGCATAAGATCTCAAGGGCTTTAGAGTGGGCATGGGGGAATTTCAGTGGAGTAAATGCATATGTCTGTGGAAACTTAGTTGTATGGCACAATAGATTGAAAAGGTTATTAGTATTTAAAACATACAAGGACAGACTTTCCACCCACTAATTATTTCTATTAGCTTTACCTAGCATGGAAGAAGCCCATAAGACTATTTGAATAGACTTAAAAAGCAAACCATTGAAAAAGGAGTATATTAGCAAGGGAAATGGTGGGATGAAACACCTGGAATGTCATGTTTGGGATGGCAGCGGGTCTGTGGATGTCTAGGACCCTTTGACCTGGAAGTCAGCAAACTTCCAGGGAGAAATTATAAAAATGTGGGAGGATTTGAGAGCAGGTCGGAAAAGTATTCTAACTTTTCTTGTGAGAAATAAATTTGTTTACAGTAGTGAACAATGAATTAAAATCTTAATACTACTTTTAATGAGAAGAATAATGCTTTATCTTATAAAAACCAATTTTTGTGTTTAAAGACTTTTTACAAGAAAAGGTATTATTTTGGATGCTGTATTTTGTGGAAATTTTATAGTAAAATATTAAGTTGCCAACTGATTTGTTGGGCACAGTGAAACAGAAGACTGATTCTGGAAATTCCAATAATCTGGAAATTAAGTCCCCAGTTGATAGTGCTACATTTAAGGAATTAACAAAACTTGGAATTTATAAATCAGGATTGAAAATGCAGTTATCCAGGAAAGACTTGTGGAAAGTATTTCTCTCTGATAGCTTGGACTCCTGCTTCCTGCATGCTAAACCAACAAGCTTTTGGCAAGATCTGTATGAACAAAACCATTGTAAGCCTGGACTAAAAGAGAGTCCAATGAGGGGAGAGATAGAAAGGAAAAGGCTTTAAGAGGACAGTGGAAGCTGAGTTCTGGAATAAAAACATCTTCATGGGCCAAGCGAGGGACCCCATACATATGTTCAGAAAGGGTGAGTTTGCACCAGAACTTGATGAGTGTGGATATTCCAGTCTATTGTTCAGGGAGAGTTTTGCCACCCCAGGATACAGAGAGGGTGGAGCACATTCACCTGTGGTTAGGGAGATTTAGGCTACCACCCCACTTTTCTGAAGGGGTTAAGCCTATTTCCATAAGTTGGGGAGAGTTAGGTCACTACCTCATTGTTCTGAGAGGGTTGGACCTGTTCCCCATAAGTTGGGAAGTGTGAGATCATCACCCCAATGGTCTGAGGAGGGTGTGCCTGTTCCCCACAGATTAGGGGAGGTCAGGATGCCACCTCCCTATGCTGAGGAAGTTGGGCCTATGTGCCACAGATTATGGAGAATGTTGCTGCCACCTCACTGTTCTAAGGGAGTTGAGACTGTACCCAAGAGATTGGGAAAAGTGTGGCTTTGGCAGTTTGATATTGTTTATTAATTCCAAAAATAGATATTGGATTATGTTTGTAAACTGATCTATCCCTCCAGGCAAATTAGATTATATTGGATTCAGAGGTGTCACTTTTACCTGATTAAATAATGATTAAGGCTTTGGGCCATATTAGTTGGACTTTACATCCCCACCCCCTTGGTGGCAGGGACTGAAAGAGAAAAGACATGGCAGGGAACAGAGTTAGGAGTTCTAATCCTGGATCCTGGGAAGTAAACACACAGAGAAGCAGATACATGAGGAAGGAGAGTTGTCTCCATTAAACACAGGCAAAGGTCTCAGGAAGAGAGACAAGCCATTCACCTGATAGTCTACATCTGCCCTTGCAGAGAAAACAGAGGAGCTGAGCCTGAAGAAAAACAACCCCTGGGAAGAGAGGAACCCAGGAAGCCTGAACCATTGCAGAAATCAGCAGCCATCTTACTCCAATACGTGGCAACAGATTTGGTGAGGGAATTAATCTATGCTTTATGGCCTGGTAACTGTAAATGTCTTCCCCAAATAAATACCCTTTATAAAAGCTAACAGATTTCTGGTATTTTGCATCAACACCCTTTTGGCTAACTAATACAGAATTTGGTACCAGAGAATGGGGCTGTGCTTTTGCAATTACCAAAATGCTGGAATGGTTTTATAAATGGGTAAAGGGTATTTTTTAGAGGAATTGTGAGGTTCTTGGTCAAAAAGACCTACACTGCTTTGAAGAGACTGTTGATAGGGATATGGGTGCCAAAAAGATATTTTATGATAACTTAGAAGTAAATGAAACTATTATTGGAAAATGGAGGAAAGGTGATCCATGTTTTAAAGTCACAGAGAACTTAGCAAGATTGGTTCCTAATGTTTAATGGAAGACAGAATTTGAAAATGGCAAGCCTGGGCATTTAGCTGAAGAACTTTCCAAAGTAAACCCAGAGAAAATGGCTTGGCTTCTCCTTCCAACATACAGAAAAATGCTATATGAGGGGGATAAGCTGAGGACTGAATTGTTGAGCACAAAGAAACCAGAAACTGATTCCAGAAATTCCAAGCCTCTGGAAATCAAGTCCCCAGATGATAGTGCCCCATTTGAGGACTTAACTAAACTTGGAACTCATAAATCAGGATTGAAGATGTAGTTTTCTAGGAAAGACTTGTGGAAAGTATTACTCTCTGATGACTTGGACTCTTGCTTCTTCTATGCTAAACCAACAAGCTTTTTGAGAGAGCCGTATGAACAAAACCACTGTCAGCTTGGACTAAAAGGGACATGGGTGGGAGAGATTGAAGGGGAAATGACTTCAAGAGGAAAACCATGGAAGCTGAGATCTGGAATTAAGACATTGCCTTGGGCCAAGAGAAGAACCTCACCCATGTGTATAGAGAGCAACTGTTTGCCCCAGCAGTTGAAAAGGGTAGATGTTCCTGCCCAGTGTTTTCGGAGAGTTTTGCTGCCCCAGGGTACAGAGAGGGCGGAGCACATTACCCAAGGATTAGAGAGGTTAAGTTCACAACCCTATAGGTCTGAGAGGGGTGGACCTGTCCCTCATGGATTAGGGAAGGTCAAGTTGTCAACTTGTTGCTCTGAGAGGGTTGAACCTGTACACCAAAAGTTAGAGAGCATGTTGTCCTCACTTCACTGTACTACAGAGGTTAAGACTCTAACCCAAAGATTAGGTAAAGTGTGGTAATTACCCCAGTGCTCTTAGAGGGTTATGTCTGGAGCTTGGTTGACACCTAGATGCTTGATGAGGGTAGAACTAAGTAAATGACTGTTGGGCAAGCCTGTGAAAAGGGTGGGTCCTCATAAGGCCTTAGGCAAAGAAACCATCATCTTAAGAATGACTTTCAGACTTTGACAACTAATGAAGTATGTCCTGCAGGGTTACTGAATGGTTGAGGACCCATGACACCTGTTTCCCTCACAATTTCTCCTTATGAAAACAAAAATGTTTATCCTTTGCCTGTCAATTTGTGTATTGGAAAGAGATAAATGGTTTTGTAAGTTTCAGAGGTCTACAGCAGATGGGACTTTATCCCAAGATAAACTATATTTCTTTAAACCGATTATGATATGATTTTATACTTAGTATTGTTACTGAAATAAGGTTTTTTGAATATTGTAATGTCTTTTTGGAATTCATAAGTTTGATATTGTTTATCAATTTCAAAAATAGATATTGGATTATATTTGTAAACTGGCCTGTCTCTCTGGGCATATTAGATTATATTGGATTCAGAGGTTACACTTTTACTTGATGAAATAATGATTAAGGCTTTGATTGGGCCACATCAGTAGGACATTGAATCCTCACCCCCTTGGTGGGTGGAGACTCACAGAGAAAGGACATGGCATGGAACAGAGTTAGGAGTTTTGATTCTGGAACCTGGGAAGTAAATACACACAGAAGCCGGTTCATGAGGAAGGAGAGAAGTCTCCATTAAACACAAGCAGAGGCCTCAAGAAGAGAGATAAGCCATTTGCCTGATAGTTTCCAGCTCCTCTTGTGGAGAAAGCAGATCACCTGAGTCCAAATAGAAACACACCCCAGGAAGAGAGGAAGCCAGGAAGCCTGAACCCTTGCAAATGTAAGCAGCCATCTTGCTCCAATACGTGGCAACAGACTTTGGTGAGGGAAGTAATCTGTGCTTCATAGCCTAGTAACAGTAAGCTTCTATTCCAAATAAATACTTTTTATAAAAGACAACATATTTCTGGTATTTTGGATCAGCACCCCTCTGGCTGACTAATACAGTGGCCATCAATTCAATGTTCTTGGAGGGTGAGGTCTGGAACTCAGTCACCACTGAGATGCTTGATGAGGGTGGAACCAAGAAAATGGCTGTTTGGCAAGCCTGTAGGAGGGGTGGGCCCCCATGAGGTCTCCAGGAGAAGAAACCATCATCTTAAGAATGACTCTCTGACTTTGAAATCTAATGAAGTATGCCCTGCAGGTTTTTGGAACTTTTAGGGACCTTTGATGCATATTTCACTCTGAAATTCTCCTTGTGGTAATGCAAATGTTTATCCTATGTCTGTCCCTCTGTATATTGGAAAAAGATAACTTGTTTTGAAAGTTTCACAGGTCTACAGCCAAAAGGAACTTTGCCCCAGGATGAACTGCATTCCTGTAACTGATTCTGATGTGATTTTGTACTTAGCATTGCTATTGAAAGGATTTAAGGTTTCTTTGAAATATTGTAATGTCTTTTTGGGATTTATAGGATGGAGTGTGGCAGTTTGAGATTACTGATGAAGCCCAAAAAGAGAAAGATTATGTTTGTAAACTAATCTGTTCCTCTGAGTGTTATTACCTTTGATTGTATTAAATTCACAGGATTTAAATTTACTTGAGGGAAGCGGCTGTGGCTCAATCAGTAGGGCTCCCGTTTACCATATGGGAGGCCCTGGGTTCGGTTCCCGGGGCCTCCTGGTGAAGGCAAGCCCACCTGCACGGCTTGGTTAGCTGACCCAGCGAGCACAAGCAGCAAGGGGGGGGATAAATGAATAAATAAATAAGTAAATCTTTTAAAATAAATAAATAAATAAATTTACTTGATAAAATCAGTTTAAGTCTTTTTGATTTGACCACATCAGTAGGGCATGACTAGGGTTATGTCCCACCTCCTTGGTGGGCTGATATAAACAGACACTCAAGAAGACACAGAAAAGAGGAGGGAACTTTTTCATTTATGATCCTGGCACCCTGGAGAGAACTGAGCCATTTGCCTGATATAGAAAGCCCAGAAAGACATGAGTCCTATGCCAAGAGAGAGGGGAATCCCTGAGAGACTACCCCTAACAAGCATGGAGAGGACTGGAAACACAGAGGGAAAGTAGATGTCAGGCAGAGATCAGCAGCCATCTTGTTTCAACACATGGCAACTGACTTTGGTGAGAAAGCAATCTTGAGCTGCACTCTTTAAGGCCTTGTAACTGTAAGCTTCTACCCCAAAGAAACACCCTTTATAAAAGCCAACATATTTCTTTGCATCATCACCCCTTTGGCAGACTAATACATGTTACTTAGAGGAAAGGTATTCAGAAATGACTTTCTGTTTGTGCTGAGTGCCTCAAATTGGAAAAGGAAAATGACTCATTGAGAAATTTAATATACACATATTAATAATAATGATTTATTCATGTAACTTCACCACAGGCAGGTAGAGCATTTCCCTGAATATGTTAGGGAGAAGGAAGATTAAGTGAAACCCCAACCCCCTAATTATCTTATGTTCATCAGGTGAAACATATATTTCATGTTGACTCACTTCATATCCATGCTAAGTTCCTTGTAAATCTGATTCTTAGTATTAGAGAGACTGCAAATCTAAACACTGTATTTCCCAGAATCCCTTGCAGGTAAGATTCCACCAATTTCCTAGCATCCATGGAACCATTTGCCCCACATGGCATAAGGAAGAAGTGAGCAATATGAGATGGCAATAGCATGTAGGGAACCTAATGTCCAATGAGTACCACCATGGCAGGTGTGTTTAATTGGTTCCTCCAAAGTCTATGGAGGTGGAAGCAGTTTCTTGATGTGGTAGATTTTCAAGTATAGCAAATGCTGTGGGGTCTGAGAACCACAGTGGCAGCAGCTCCCTCAGAAATCCAATTCCGTGATTTCTTTCTGCATCTGAACTTATGACAGCAGCCTAGAGTCTGCTCTTGTAGGTCAACTAATGATTTAATTCAAGAAGTGATTTTGAATTGCACACAAAAAAATGCTGAAAGTGATAGAATGTGACAGAGTGACTGCTAAAAGAGTGAAAGTTCATGGAACAGCCTGGTTGTGCAATGAGTAAAAATTGACTAACTCAGAGAGCATGTAAGAATTGGAAAGTTAATAGGCTATGTGTGTGCAAAACCTAAATTGAGTATCACACAGTGAGTTTGTAAGAATGATAGGTGAATTGAACATCTGGATTTCAAGGGGTCATAGTTGGATGATGCAGAATTGGTTTTCAAGCAGGTGCTATTTAGTTACTTACAGCAGCTGTGCAAGGAGAAACAGTTGAGTGGCTTAGGATGGGTGTGTAATGACTATAATTAAGGAACCAGTGAGATTATGCAACAGGTGTAATTGAATAGCATAGAGTTGAGTAGAATACTGTGGACTGCAAGGAGGGAAATGGAATGTCACAGAGTGGGCTTGCAAATCATGTATTTTTCTGGTGTACAACAGGCATGAAAGAAGTAAAAGTTTAATAACATACTTGAGTGTGCAAAGTGTGATAAAGGAATAGAATAGAGTGGCTGTGTTCAGAGCATTTGTGAAATAACACACAGCAAGTGTGTGTGTTCAATGAATAAAAGGCATAGCATAGCCTTGCTGTGTAAAGTGTGTAAATTGAATAATATAAGCAGGTGTTTTGCCAAATGGATATACCATGAAGAACACTTGATGTGCAAGGAATTTAAGCTGAAAAGTGGGTTCCAAGGAATGATGACTAAATAGCACAGAGTGGGTGTCCATGGATTAGTGGATGAAATATCCTATTTGTACATTGTCAAGCAAGCCAGACACAAAAGTACAAATACTGTGTGATTGCATTACTATGAACCAAATATATTGTGTAACATATTGTAGGATTCAAAAAAAATATATGTATCCCGTACAATTACTTGAGAAATGTGTTTTTATTCAACTGTGTTTTCTTTTTAGTTTTTTTTATTTATATATATATATATACATATATTTTAAGAGGTGCTTAGATTACCCAAAATATTACACGGAACCCACTGGGATTCCCATGTTGCCCACCTCCCACACCTCCCATGATAGTCTTTATTCCTGCGGGTTCAGTGGTGATATCCCCTTCCTCAATTCTTATTTTGTGTATTTGCATCTGGTCTCTCTTTTTCTTTGTTAGTCTGGCTAAGGGTTTGTCAATTTTATTGATCTTGAAGAACCAGTTTTTGGTTTTGTTTATTTTTCTTGTGCTTCCTTATTTTCTATTTCATTTACTTCTGCTCTAACCTTCATTATTTCCTTCTTTTTACTTCCTTTCGGGATCATTTGTTGTTGTTTTTCCAATTCCTCTGGGTGTGCAGTTAGGTCTTCAATTTAACTCTTCTTTTTTGATATATGCATGTATGGCTGAGAATTTCCTTCTCAGTACAGCTTTGGCTACATCCCATAGGTTTTGATAAGTTGTTCTGTCATTTTCATTCATTTTAAGGTAGTTACTGATTTCTTTTGAGGTTTCCTCCTTGATGCACTGTTTATCTAAGAGTGTGTTGTTTAACTTCCATATCTTTGTGCCTAATCTGGTTCTCTGGCTCTTAGTGATTTCCAATTTCATTCCATTGTGGTCAGAGAAATTACTTTGAATAATCTCAATCATTCTGAATTCACTGACAGTTGTTCCATGTCCTAGCATGTGGTCTGTCTTGGAGTACGATCCATGTGCACTAAAGAAGAATGTAGATTCCTCTGTATTAGGGTGTAGAGTTCTGTATATATCTATTAGGTACAGATCCTCAGATGTATTATTCAGAGTGTTTGTTCTTTATTGATTCTCTGACAAGAAGTTCTGTCTAATGGTGATAATGGTGTATTAAAGTACCCCACTATAACTGTAGAGGCATTTATGTCTCCACATATTCTTTCCAGTGTTTGCATCATGTATTTTGAGGCACCCTGATTAGGTGCATAAATGTTTATGTTGTTCTTTCTTCTTGAAAGAGTAATCCTTTTACTAATATATATTGTCCATCTTTGTCTCTTACAGTAGTTTTGTATTTTAAGTCTATTTTGTCCAATATTAGTACAGCTACTCTCATCCTTTTTTGGTTATTGCTTCCTTGTAAAATTGTTTTCCAGCCATTCATTTGAGCCTCTTTGTATCCCTGGGTCTAAGGTGGGTTTCTTGTAGACAACATATAGATGGATCATATTTCCTTGTACATTCTGCCAATCTGTGTCTCTTGACTGGTGAGTTTAATCCATTAACATTCAGTGTTATTACTCTCAAGGAATTTCTTACATCAGCCAAATATTTTTTAGGATTATATATGTCATATGTTGTTTTTATTCCTCTTTTTGTCTTTTTAGTGTTTCTTACACTCTTCCAACTCTCTCTCTAATGTTTTTTCCTTTCAACCAGTAGAACTTCCTTTATTATTTCTTGAAGGGTAGGTTTCTTTTGGGCATACTCTCTTAATTTCTGTATATCTGTGAATATTTTGAACTCTCCATCATTTGTGAATGCCTGCTTTGCTGGATAGTGAATTCATGGCTGGAAGTTTTTTCTTTGATTACCTTGACTATGTCATACCACTATCTTCTTGTCTCCATGGTTTCAGATGAGAAATCAGCACTTAATCTTATTGCAATTCTCTTGTATGTGATGTTCCTCTTTTCTCCTGCTTACTTGAGTATTTTCTCTTCATCTTGAGCATTGGAATTTTTTGCAAGTATATGTCTTGGAGTAAGCTTCTTGGGATTTATACTGTTTGGGGTACACTGTGCTTTCTGGACATGTAGGTCCAATTCCCTCAATAGGGTAGGAAAGTTTTCAGGCATTATTTCTTTCAATGCTCCTTCTGTTCCCTTTCCTTTATCTTCTCCCTCTGGGATACCTATAATGTATATGTTTGTTCATTTTATGTTGTCATTCACATCCCCAAATCCTTACTGGATTTTTTTTCAATATTTTTATCTCTCTGTTCTATTATATGTTTGGTTTCAGATGTACTGACTTCCACATCACTAATTCTTTCTTCTGTCTCTTCAAATCTGCTGTTGTGTGATTCAAGAATCTTTTTTATTTCTTGGATTCTGCTGTTCATCACCATTATATTCATTATCTTTTTATGTATGTTTACAATTTCTTCAGTATATTCTCCCAGGGTTGTCTTAATATCCTTCATGTCTTGCTTTGCTTCATTAAGCTGGTCCATGATATTTGTTTGTACAGCTTTGATTAGTTGATTGATGTAATGCATCTCTTTCTGGTTTTTAGTTTATTCATTGGACTGGCCCATGTCTTCCTGTTTCTTAGTACGATTTGTATTTTTTTGTTGTTGTTGCCCTCTGGTCATCATTTATCTTGATGGGTTTATTCAGTTGATTAGCTTCTCTCTCTGGTTCAGAGTTTTGTTTAGCTGCTACAGGTTTTGTGTGTGCATCAAGTTTTCTCTTTGCCCCTTTGTTCTTCTTTTTTATTTCCTTGCTGTTCTCTATGTTCCTTTGAAGGGAAAAGATTAGTGCCAGAGAAATTGAAAGAGGTAAGGAAAGAAAAGGGATAATAGATGGGTTGGGAGAGGGGGGTATCACGGGCTCTGGGGGGCTGGGGAGAAGGGAACAGTCAAGATCTAATAGGTTGTTTGGTGGTCATGGGGAAGGTTTTTCATTACCTTACAGTAATGGACACAGGAAATGATAAATATCATCAAAATTATTAAACTGTATCATCTAAATTGTAAAATATACTGTAAATCACTGACAATGTTTAGTTGCTATATTTTGCTATCTGCATAACAGTTATAACAATGCTAACAACCAAAAAAAAGGAGGGGGGAGTTAATATGGGGTGGGGAAGGGGGGTGGTTTGGTATCTGGGAGTCTCCGGCACTCCGTGTGTGACTTTGCTGTGACATAAAACTTCTTTGAAAATTAAATGAAAAATTGGGAGACAATGGGGATTGAGAAGAGGAAGGTGTCATGGCACACCAGACATCTGATAACACAGTGATAAAGGGAAGGGAAAAAAGAAAAGAGAAAGGAAAAAAAATGAATATATATTTTAAAGGCATTTCCTTTGTTTTTTTGCCCATTTTTGAATGTTCCAATAAACTAATTATATTTTATTTTGTTTTGTTTTTTGTTTGATTGTTTTTTTTCCTTCTCTCTCTCTTTTTTTTTTCCCCTGAGTTACCTTATGTTTGTCTCTTACATGTAAGCTTATCAAACTTGTTTCTTTTTCTAGTAAATGTATTTGATTATTTTATGGACTAAATATTCATGGAGGATTTGGATCACAGAAGGGTTACAATGGGTACTGCGGGGGATTATTGGGGGTGTGTCTGGGGGGGGTTCGTGGGGATTGGTTCATCCAAATATACATGAAAGATATACAAAATCATTCAAAGGATCGGGGGATGGGGCATGGTCACGATGGGTGGATAATCACACAATAAATGAGGGAATCTGAATTCCTAGCCTGGAGAGCTCTGCCACATTCTCCAAGGGAGCAGCAATAGTCCTCTGAGTGTAGGGACAGTGCCTGTCAAATAGGATGACCCACTGATGTTTTTTTTTTAATTGATGACTACCCTTGTGAGTCTTTGCTCTTGTAAATGAGGCTTAGCCTGCAGTTGTGGGGTGCCTAAGGGTTGCCACATGAGAGCCTCCTTGTTGCTCAAATGTGGACTCTCTCTAAGCCAAACTCAGCATATGATTGCATTACCTTCCCCCCAACATGGGACATGACTCCCGGGTATGAGCCTCCCAGGCAACGAGGGATTAATACCAAGTGCCAACTGGCAACACAACTGGAAAAAGACCTTGAATAAAAGGGGGAAATGGTAAAGACAAATGAGTTCAAGTGGCTAAGAGACTTCAAAGAGAGTCGGGTAGTCATCCCAGAGGTAACTCTTACGCACACCTCAGTAGGAGCTCATAGAACATCTAAGTGCCTATCACCCCACTCAGCGGGGTTCCTGAGAGCTCCGGAGACACCCTGGTCCTATATAAGGGGGGATAGCCCCAGAGACTGATGCCTTATCAGTGGGTTCTATTTTGGAATCTGTGCTCCTGAGAGTGACAGAATTAGACTCAAATAAGTCCTCCCTGCACATGGTTCACCAGTACCTTCTATTCAAACCTATATGTGATGCTGGAGTTTTTAGGTTTACTTCCAGAGACTGGAGCTTCCCGCCTACCTATGTGCCAGGTGTGCATGAAATCTAGGTGGACCTGCAACTCCTACCCTACAGCTCAATGGACTCATCCAAGTCACCTGGTGAGGAGACAATGATGGGCAATGGCCATTCCAGGGAATGGAGACGGCCTGCATCTGCAGGCAGGATCATCCCACCCACCATATCCATGGGATATAAGCCCTGTCTCACTTGGAGTTGGAGTGGACATCACCATCCCAGTCCCCTCAGGATTGGGGGAAGAACTACAGACTAGAGTGGACTTGATGGTATTCTCTTGTTCACATATGGTGATTCTAGCAATGCAGGAAATTATAACAATGAGTTGGAGCCAGTGGCCACTTGACACTTTTGGGGTAGGGAGGGGATGAGCAGTTGAAATACAGTGGCTTCTTTGGGAGTTGGAGGTTTTCCTGAGTACTGTTGTGGCAACGGATATAGGCCATTTAAATCAGCACACCCCACTCAGAACTGAGTGGGAGAGAGTGTGGTCTACAGTGTGAAATGTGGTCTATGGTTGGTTGCAAGGCTCCAGGATGTGTAAGTTCATTGAGGGTGGTGGGCCACACTTGTGGGAGATGTTTGTGTGGGATGTGTTGGGAGGTGTGGGAGGTGGGCAACATGGGAATCCCAGTGGGTTCCGTGTAATATTTTGGGTAATCTAAGCACCTCTTAAAATATATGTATATATATATATATATATATATATAAATATCATTTTTCTAATCAAATACACATATATGCATATATATTTATATATCATTTTGCAAATGTTTGTATGTATTGTGAGAATTTTGATTTTTACCCATAATAAAAATAAATTTAAAAAAAATAAAAAAGAAAAGGGATAATAGAAATAATGATACAAGTTAGAAGAGGAGCCATATAAGACTCAATAAAATGAATATTTAGCTCATGTAAACAGTATACAGTAATAGAAATAAAAAAGTGGAGTACCTACAATGAAATGGGAAACTGAATAGAGAAAAATATATTGAACGATTTAAAAGGGCAGAATGATTAAAAGAGAGAAAGGAAAATAAAGAACAGAAAGAAAAAAGTTAAAAAAAAAAAAGAAAAGAATACAGAATAGACAAGATAGAAATCAAAATCAGTGAAGCTGAGGACTAATAAAAAATGGTGGAATGTAAGCACCACAACAGAAAGCAAAAGATAGAAAGATGAAGGAAGGGAAAGAGATAGCACTGGTAGACAAAATCAGTATACACAGAAAATGGGAAATCAAGGAAAAAGAAGCATATCAAAGAAGAAACAAGCTAGCAGCACCTATTTTTTTAAAAAGGAGGGGAGGAAGAGGAAAGAAAAACAATAAACAAAACAAGAACAATAATGAAAAACAAAAATCCCAAATATACAACTAAGCAGTTAAACAAAGCTAAGGAAGAACAACATTCCTTCTTGGGCCCTTGTGGAGCCTCTCAGGATGCCTGTGTTTATCAATCATTTACCCTGAAAAAGCTTCTTTCTGCAGATTTTGAAGCAGGTTTTAGTGAGTAAACTAAGTTAAAAAATTTTTTAAGTAATATTTTTTTTTTTTTGTAAAAAACACCCACAGCTGGATGTTATATATCCCTGTGGATCACCACTCTTAGAGAGTGGGGAATCAAACCAGGGACCTGATACAATCAAGGCAGAGATTCCTCCACTGAGCTACCCCTCCAACTGGGTCAGCCAGCTTTTCAGAAAGCTATTCAGTCACTTCCCCCTGGGCAGATTTTACTCTCCTGGGGCAGCTGAATACCACAAGCTGTATGAGCTGATCCCCCCTCCTCTCTCCTGGTCAGGTTGAGTTCCCTTTTGAAATTCAAATGGGACCCTGAGAACTGTGTACCCTGCATTGATGTGATTTTTCAAGCCTCCTCTAGACTACCCCCTTCTCCCAGGGGACCCTAAATAGACTCTTGAAAACTTATTAAGAGCTTACCACTGCCTGATTCCCTTAGGAGAGTTGAAATTCTGATAGATCTCAGTACAGAACTATTAAATTGGCCAAGCTCTCAGGCCAAGCTTCTGTTTCCCAATGAAGTTAGGTAAATCAGGCTTCCTCAGCAGATTCACCTCTACCCTCAGCTTGGTGCCACTTTGAGCTGGCTGATGTGCTCCCCAAAACTCTAAGGGGATCCAGGCCACCAAACCCACAGCAAGGAAACCCCTCTCCACCACTTACCAGAACCCTCCCACTCTCAGAGAATGCTCCCTCTTGCTAGGTGACTGGCAGGAGTCAGGACTCTCCCTGGCTCTTTGTCCTGAGGGTGGACCTTAGCTGTCTGTGTTTTCCAGAGGGCTAAAAACTCACAGTTTTACATTGAGCAATCTATCTCCCTGTCCAGCTCCCTCCAGATTGATGCCCCAAAGTCTCCTACTCTGTGGGCACCCAGAAAAGCTCACTCATGCTGGATCCTGTCCTGGATCAGCCATTTTTTGCAAGAGAGATGATGAGCACCTAGTTAAACTGATGCCATCTTGCCTGCAATCCTCCCTGATTATTTTTTTTAATGAAAAGCTTGAAAGTCTTCAGGCATCTTGACTTATGGAACAAACATTATTTCAAAAACAAAATCAAGCTATGTATTTTAATTTTAGGTGCAAGCATTTAATTACAAAGAAATGTTTTTCTTTTTCTTTTTAAATTCACTGTTCTGAAATTTTAAAAGTTGTATTCTGTATTATTTTATTAGCATGCATTTTAAGTAATCAATGTCTCCATTTTCATGATTTTCTTATATACTCATATAAGATTTCAGCCTAGTCACACAACATTCTTGAGGTTATTGATGGTATCTTTTTGTCAGAAATGTTTTCTTACAAGTTGACACTGAGCTAAGTCTGTCTAAGGGCATGAACTTATACTTGCAAATAAAACAGTCTGGAACTGTGGCATTTAAGTGCTACATTAGAAAAGGTCATTTAATAGAAAAAAATGCAAGGACGATTTGAATACATAATATAGAACTATTTCATTTTTGGAGATGGAAAACTCTTAAACGTACAGATATTTTAGATAAAAAATTGCTCTAAGGTTATTTTACTTAAGGCATTGGGTGACAGGTAAGATCACTAATTAAAGTTTTTTTTTTTGTTTTGTTTTTTTTTATTTTTTTTTATTTATTCATTTATCCCCCCCCTTGCTGCTTGTGCTCGCTGGGTCAGCTAGCCACGCCGTTCAGGCGGGCTTGCCTTCACCAGGAGGCCCCGGGAACCGAACCCGGGGCCTCCCATATGGTAAACGGGAGCCCTACTGATTGAGCCACAGCCGCTTCCCACTAATTAAGGTTTGACTTAATAAAGAGAAGTAAGCTTTCAAAAGCCCAATAGACTTCTGATGAGGAAAATCTGAAATATTCAGGTGGATAATTTTATGTTTAGACCTTGGGATCTGGCATAAGATTTAGACTGTGAAGTTTATGTGTTATAAACATATAGAGGATATTTGAAATGAAAGGAATGGAAGATATTGCCTAGGTAGTGAGGAAGAAGATAAGGAAGACTGAGACTATGTTCTGAAGAGTTCCAAAAATTAATGTTTCAAAAAGTGCTTGCAAATACCTAGAAAGTAGAATCAGAGAAATCCAAGTGAATATGGAAAACTAGGAGACCAGAACAGAGATAAATTCTAGAAGAAAAGAACCATGAGTTTGTTGAGGAATCTTGTATGATGAAAAGACATTCAGTGGAGTCACTGAGTTGGGGATAACCAGAATTTCAAGGTTAGTGGATGTAGGTGAAGATAGTTTAAAATGTATCACAGTGCATTGAGAAGAAAATGGAAAAGAGTTAAAATCTAAGTATGTACCATAAAGTATATATGACTTTATTGCCTTTCAGTAAGGACTGTAATTTATATTTGAGTAAAAGTTAACTCTTTCACTTTTTATTCCTTATTATTAATGGATATTTTTTCATCTGAATATGGTTGCAAATATCAGTAGAAAAAACATTTTGAGAAACATAAACCTAGGCTAATATATATGATAATCATTTTCTTTTTATTAAAAATTCATTTCCACTACCAGACTTTCAGCATTTCAAGTGGCAGCTGATTATATTCATATGTAGGAATTGCTCATATAGACCCCATTTCCTTCCAGCTTTGCCAACATTTTCACCAACCTATCTGACCTTCTTTACCCTAAAGACATTTACTTTGTCTTTAAATGTCTTATTGTCTAGTGATTATTTCTCAGCTTCTCAGCTCACCCATTAACTTATCTTGGAGAAGACTACATCACCCAGTGCAGCATTGTCTTTTAAGCCAACATTGCACTAAAAGGGTTGGCAAAGTGTCACTGCCGCTGTCAGTGGGAAGAGGCAGACAACTCTAAAGGTATAAAGGAAACTCCTGTACTTCTACATGGTTGGAAAGTAACACTCCAATTTGATCATCTGGCTGTCCCTGTAAAGAGTGTACTCTACTTGAAGCAGAGCAGTTACTCCCTAATAGCCATGGATGGTATTGGTTGCCAAAGAAATTTCTGGCCTTTCCCTTTCCTCTAACTCCATCAGGGAAGAATCCTTAACTATAGCTAGGTTCCACAAGAGGTTTTTTTGAGGAAGGTGACTAGGGCAAGAAATGTGTCATGTAGTTAAGTAGGCAAGAAATATTAATCTAGTTTTGTTTGAGAGTTGCTTGTCCATATGACATTTTAAACGTTTAAGTTTAGTTTCACAAGAACTTTTTCCCTGAAATTACTTTTAGGGTAATATTTAAAATGAAAGATGTTTGGTAATGCTGTAAAATACATAGGGGATATAACATTTCAGTGGAAACAAAGATGGTAAATTCTTTAATCAGAGTATACAAAATTAAAAAAAATCATACATTTTTTCTGTGAATTCTTTTTATACACATTAATATAGAAGTTTTCCATATTGCATCAAACACTCTATGAAAGTGGATCTCAAATATCTCTGCACACTGAATTCATCTGGGAGCTTTAAAAAATTCAAATGCCTGGGTCTCATTCAGAGATATGAATTTAATTGTTCCTGTGTTTGGCATGAGTACTCAGAGTTTGAAAAATCCTCAGATGTTTTTGGCAGGTATCAGAATTTTGACAACCACTCCTCTAAAGAGCTGAGATCCAAAACAGAGCCTCAGACTCACACTGTATAGTAAGTGGGTCTGCAGCATGGGCATGTCAGAGAGATTGATAGAAAATCAGAATCAAAGCCCCCCTCCCAGCAGACCTACAGAATCAGGATCTGCATTTTAATAAAGTCCCAGATGATTAATATCCCAAGGGATACATTCAAGAATGAACAGCACTGGTTCAGAATTCATTCCAGTATCTCATTTCACTATGCTTAAGATCGTGCACAACCAATGAAGATTCTGTCATTGTCTCATTCTGTTCATATCAAAATAAAGACAATGTCAGGAAGGTTATCTCAGGAACTACTTTGTCTTCACTGTAATAATTCAGGTACCTGGATCTTGGTACTAAGGCCCCCATTATCCAAACATTCAAAACAAAGTACTCTTCATTAAAACACTGAATAACACTGCCAAACTTAGAATGGCAAAGATGAGTCTGTCTTGTTTCTGTACATTTTCAGCCACATTTCCCAGGTATAACAGTTTTGAAATATTTTTATTCTTGTGTATATCCCCAAGTTTATATTATATACATTCATTTTAAATTTTGAATTAATATTCAAAAGGTTGACTTCTTTATGCCACCCAATAATGTATTTGCCAATCCCAATACTCCCAAAATAATTATATCGTAAGTTAGTTAAATTAATTCATTTTTGCATCATCATGCAAATATTATTTATTGCTAAGTCTGGCTGCTTACAAATTTCTTGTTTATATAATATTCTTTCTTGCATTATTGTATCATTAGCTTCATTTTTTATCACACATTTATAATAAAAAATTTTTCAAAACAATCCTAAAGCTACTGCTGTCATTCTACTACACATAGTCAAATTTATATCACAATCTACTGTGTCCAGATTTTTTCCTGAGGTGTCTGCTGTGAAATTAAGTATACCCAAATCTTGTTCTCCACATGCCTTATAACAACAAAGGACAAAAAGCGTAATCTTCATCTACTTTTTGCCCTTTATCTTTCCCAGGTTTCACCATCCTACTAAGAATGGGTAGAGGTATCATTTATTTATTTTCCTCAAATCTGGAAAAGGAAAAATGCATTTTAAAATTTATATAGCCCTACAAACAAATAGTATTACTCAATATATTGTTAATATGCCATTTATCTAATACAATGAAATTCTACTCAAACCTCACACTGAATTTCCTGACAAAGTTCATGAACTGATTCTAACATTTATTTAAATAACAAAGACCCAAGAATACTGCCATTGAACTCTTTGTCCTGGTCATCAGAGCACTTCTTGCTCTTCATTCTCAGTGCCTGACAGGCAAGAATAGAAGCCCCTGTCTTGGTAGGACAGCTTGATCTGGCCTATCAAGAGGAAAGAGGTATGCTGCTTTATAAGAGGGACAGGGAAGAATATATTTGGCATCCACATGATTTACTTAGGCACCCTTGCCCTACTGTGTTCATAAATGGAGAGCAGCCAACCCTGCCTGAGAAGGGCATTGTGACCAGGAGATCAGACCCAAGAGAGTTGGTGATCTGGCACTTGGTAAGCTCCCAAGACTAGCAGAGGAGCTAGGTGGGGGTAAGGAAAATGTAGAATGAACAAGATGGGAGATATTGAGTATCAGTTGTGACTCCAAGACCACCTGCAAAGCAGTGGCTTTATGCTGTCAAGAAGCTTCTTCCTGCAAAATTCCTATAGGAAGAGAGGACACACCTAGAATCTGAGGAGAGTGCTCCCTGAACATATAAAAGTCATCCAAGTGGCACAAGTGATAGACTAGATTCCCTTAAGAGAAGAACTCCTTGTGCAGATTTTGAGTGTTAAGAAATTAATCTAGTTCTGCTGAGGATGAAATATAATGAAGGCTGACAAAATCTTCTGTGATTGTCATACTGATAAAATTTTGTCATCTAGAATGATGTCCATGAATAGGAAGAGATGCCCTGACTGAAAAGAGTGAGAATGTGGTGGGATGAAGAGAAATGTTGATGAATGGACTCTGCTTTCAGTTTCAACTGAAAGGAGATGAGAGATGATCAGCTGGTAATAAAAGTTCTTAAAAGTGATTTTTTTTTCAAATTTCCAGATGGCAGATTTTAGAATGTGTTTGAAATCTAAGAGGATACATCATATTGAGAGGGGGTAGTTTAAAATAATGTATATAACATAAACAAAAACATAAAATTAATGATACTGCAGGAAGGAGTAGGATGCAAAGACAAATAAAGAGATAAAGAAGACAGTTGGGATAAAAGATAAAGCACCTCTTAAAATATATGTATATATATATATAAAAAATAACATTTTTGTAAGCAAATACACATATATGCATATATATTTATATATCATTTTACAAATGTTTGTATGTATTGTGAGAATTTTGATTTTTACCCATAATAAAAAAAAAAAGATAATGCCACAGGCTTCTTGAACAAAATCTTTAAGGATGTTTGGTATCTCTGATAAAGTAAAATTTTGAGTTTTAGTTTCCAGTTTGGACTCCCTTTTGGCTCCCTTTTGTGGCCATGCTGGACTTTCCAAGTGGTGGCAGAAAATCTGTGTTTCCTGCTGACCAGACCCAGAGAATGGAACAATAAATCTGATACCAGTTATTTTGGCATGGCCTGAAGCTGAGGTCTTCCACATGGATTAGAAGATCACTTTCCAGGTTTTCATTTTAAAAAATCCTGGGAACATAGAAAGAAGCAAGAAAATAAAATAAGACAAAAAAGTGCCAAAAAGAAAACTTAACACACACGCAGAACCACCAGCTAAATAAAACTCTAGAGCATAGAGAAAAGCTAATCAACTGAACAAACCCATCAAGATAATATGATGACCAGAGGGCAACAAAAAATATAAATGGCTCTGAGGAACAGGAAAATATGGACCAGTCCAATGAACAAATTAAAAACCAGGAAGTGATGCAAAACATCGAACAACTAATCAAAGTTATTCAAACAAATATCATGGACCAACTGAAAGAAGTGAAGGAAGAGATTAAGGATATAAAGAAGAAACTGGGAAAACATACTGAAGAAATTGCAAACATGCCTAAAAAGATAATGGATATGATGGTGAACAATGGCACAAGCCAAGAAATGAAAAAGATGCTGGATTCACATAACAGCAGATTTGAACAGACAGAGGAAAGAATTAGTGATATGGAAGACAATACAGCTGAAATCAAAGAGATATAGAACAGATAGATAAAAAGATAGAAAAAATCCAGCATGGACTCAGGGAATTAACCGACAACACAAAACACACAAACATGTGCATTATGGGCATCCCAGAAGGAGAAGAGAAGGGAAGGGAACAGAAGGAGTGTTGAAGGAAATAATGGCTGAAAACTTCCCAACCCTATTGAGAGAGATGGATGTGCAGATCCAGGAAGAACAGCGCACCCCAAATAGTATAAATCCCAAAAGGCCAACTCCAAGACATATACTTGTCAAAATGTCCAATGCTCAAGACAAAGAGAAAATACTCAAGGCAGCAAGAGAAAAGAGAACCATCACATATAAGGGAAGTACAATAAGATTGAGTGCTGATATCTCAGCTGAAACCATGGAGGCAAGAAGACAGTGGAATGACAGAGTCAAAATACTAAAAGAAAAAAACTTCCATCCACGAATTCTCTATCCAGCAAAACTGGCATTCAAAAATGATGGAGAGTTCAAAATATTCACAGATAAACAGAAATTAAGAGAGTATGTCAATAAGAAACCTGCACTTCAAGAAATACTAAAGGAATATCTATGAGTTGAAAGGAAAAAACAAGGAAGAGACAGTTGGAGGAGAGTTTAAAAACTACTGAAAAGACAAAAAGTGAAACAAAGCAACATATGACGTACAATAACCCAAAGAAATAATGGCTGAAGTAAGAAATTCGTTACGAGTAATAACACTGAATGTTAATGGATTAAATTCACCAATCAAAAGACACAGATTGGCAGAATGGATAAGAAAATATGATCCATCTATACGTTGTCTACAAGAAACCCACCTTCGACCCTGGGATTCAAGGAGACTGAAAGTGAATGGCTGGAAAACCATTTTACAAGTTAACAATAGCCAAAAAAGGGCAGGAGTAGCTATTCTAATATCAGACAAAATAGACTTTAAATGCAAAACTATTATAAGAGACAAAGATGGACAATACATATTACTAAAAGGAGTAATCTCTCAAGAAGAGAGAACAATCATCAACATTTACGCACCTAATCAGGGTGCCTCAAAATATGTGCGGCAAACTTTGGAAAAATTAAGAGGACAAATAAATGCCTCTACAATTATAGCAGGGGACTTCAATACACCATTATCATCATTAGACAAACATCTAGATGGAGAATCAATAAAGAAACAAAGGCACTCAACAATACACTAGAAGACCTGGACTTAATAGACATATACAGAACACTACACCCAAATACAGCAGGATTTACATTCTTCTCGAGGGCACATGGAACATACTCCAAAATAGACGACATGCTAGGACACAGAACAACTCTCAATGAATTCAGAAAGATTGAGATTATATAAAGTAATTTCTCTGACCACAACAGAATGAAAAGGGAAATCACTAAGGGCCAGAGAAACAGGTTAGGCACAAAGATATGGAAGTTAAACAACACACTCTTAGACAAACACTTGGTCAAAGAGGAAATCTCAAAAGAAATCAGTAACTACCTTGAAACTAACGAAAACGACAACACAACATATCAAAACCTATGGGATGCAGCAAAAGCAGTCCTGAGAGGGAAGTTCAAAGTCATTAATTCATATATTAAAAAAGAAGAAAGAGCTAAAATTGAACACCTAATTGCACACTAGGAAGAATTGGAAAAACAACAACAAACTAAACCTAAAGGAAGTAAAAAGCAGGAAATAACAAAGATTAGAGAAGAACTAAATGAAATAGAGAATAAGAAAGAGCTGGAAACAATAAACAAAACCTAGAGATGGTTCTTTGAGAATATCAATTAAATTGAGAAACACTTAGCCAGACTAACAAAGAAAAGGGAGAACAGATGCAAATACATAAAATAAAGAATGAGCAAGGGGATATCACTACTGACCCCAGAGAAATAAAGAGTATCATAATAGGATACTTTGAAAAATTATATGCCAACAAGAATGATAATTTAGAAGAAATGGACAAGTTTCTAGAAACCCACAAACAGCCTACATTGATGAAAGAAGAAATAGATGAACTCAACTGTCCAATTACAAGTAAAGAGACACTCAGTCATCAAAAACCTCCCAACTAAGACGAGCCCAGGACCAGATGGCTTCACAGCTGAATTCTACCAAACATTCCGGAAATAGCTAACACCAATTCTACTTAAGCTCTTCCAAAAAATAGAAGTAGAAGGAATATTGCCTAACTCATTCTGTGATGGCAGCATTACCCTAATACGAAAACCAAATAAAGATACCACAAGAAAGGAAAATTACAGACCAATTTCTCTAATGAACCTAGATGGTAAAATCCTCAACAAAATACTTGCTAATCACATTCAGAACATATCAAAAGGATTATACACCATGACCAAGTGGGTTTCATCCCAGGTATGCAAGGATGGTTCAATATAAGAAAATCAATCAATGTAATACACCACATAAACAAACTGAAAGAAAAAAATCACATGATCATCTCTATAGATGCAGAAAAAGCATTCTACAAAATACAGCACTCTTTCCCCATAAAAATACTAGTAAAGATAGGAATAGATGGAAACTTTCTGAATATGATAAAGGGTATATATGAAAAACCCAAAGCTAACATCCTTTTCAATGGTGAAATCCTAAAAACCTTCCCTCTGAGATCGGGAACAAGACAAGGATGCCCCCTATCACCACTCCTATTTAACATTGTCTTAGAAGTACTTCTGTGGACACTGAGGCAAGAAAAGGACATAAAAGGCATGCAGATTGGAAAAGAAGAAGTAAAAATTTCATTATTTGCAGAGGACCTGATCCTATACATAGAAAGCCCTGAGAAATCTACAACAAGGCTTCTAGAACATATAAAGGAGTTCAGTAATGTCACAGGTGATAAGATCAATGCTCAAAAATCAGTAGCATTTTAGGGACGGGCCAAGATGGCGTTAGTGTAGGAGGGCACACACTGCAAGCTCCCAGAGCAAGGCGGATTGTGGACTGGGTCCTGCCCGGGGGTCTGTGCTGTGCACGCATGGAGTGAGAATCTTGGGACATCTATCTGTGTGGATCGGTGGCATGGACCGAACGATGGAGATTTGTGAGTTTTGAGGCTGCCGGTGGAGGTTGGCAGGGGCGGCTGGGCCCCGCGGTTAGAGAAAAAAAAAATTTAATTAAACGGCTATTTGGAGCCGCAGGCGGGGCAAAAAAGTTTTATTTTCTGGGATCTGGCTCCCTGGCGCCCCTTGGACCTTGTGTGAACAGAACAAACAAGCTAATCAGCACCCAGTGAACCGGAGGGGGGATTTTGGTCGGGAAACACAGCTGATTTCCTTAGCCACCCAGGGATAAGACCCGGGCCGCTGCAGAGCCAGGAAGAAGGGACACTTCCCAAAAAAGGGAGGGTTCTGTTGGAAGACAGGGAAGGGTATTTTATATTTTTAGACATCGATCTGGCTGCCTGCACTGCCCCATAGCTTTGGGGAGCAGATAAGCTGACCTGAAGCAGCATTAGGCTGAGAGCAGACGTGAATCTGCACTCAAACTGATTTACTGAGCAGCCCGGTGATGCTCAAGCTCAGCTCCAGAAGGGGCGGAATAGGCTGTCTTTAGCATTCCTCACTGACTAACAACAGAGCTACAGCTAACCTGGGGAGTCTGGAAAGTGGGACATACTTGATTAATTTCCACGGGCCCAGCTAGGGTCCCTTCCATAAATGGGTTGGTCTAGAGGAGGAATGATTTTGGGTCCTGCATTTGGTTAAAAAAATAAAAATTAAAAAAAAAATTGAGGTCACCTCAACAAATGAAAAATAAATTCTTTTTTATTTAGTTTAATAGCTAAAAGCTGTTTCAGGACCTGCATATAGAACCCTGTGGGGAAATTGATTGATAAACACAAGTAGGCAGGAAGGATCCACGTGGACCCTAGGGGAATCATTGACCCACCTTAGCTCTGTTTGACTGAGTGCCTGTGTGGATCTTTGGTTTCTCTCTGTTACTTTCTGGTCTATTGCTATTATTTCCTCTTTCCTCCCCACTTCCTTTTTCCTTCTATTTTTTTTTTTTATTGGTGCTGCCAGCTTGTCGCTTCTTTGCTGGGCTTCCTTTTCAGTAATTTCTCACTCGCTGTATATATTGATTCTGTATTACAAACTATCGTTTATCCTTCCTACATCTTTCTGCCTTCTGTTTTCTGTTGTGGCTCTTAGAGACAACATTTTTTCATAGGCCCACAACTTAAGGGTGTCAATTTCTATTCCATCTAATTTCTTTTCTTCTTCTTTTTTTTAAATTTTTTAATTTAGTATTAACTTTTTCCTTTCAGAACTTTCTTTACTATTTCTCTCCCTCCTCATAATTCTAGCCTTCTAAATCACTATATATATATATTCCTCCATTTGTTTTCCCAGTCCATTGTAGGAACTCCATATTTTTTCCTAGTACTCTACACTGCTTAAACAACTTAAATATTCTTCTCATTAAGTCTCATTTTGCCCCTCTTCTAACTTTTATCAATATTTCTATTATCATTCTGCCCTCCTTACATCTTTTGATTCCTCTGGCCATAACCGTTTGCCTTCAAGGAAACATATAAAGAAGCAAGGAAATAAAATAAGAAGAAAAACTGTCAAAGAGAAAACTTTACTCACACGCAGAACCAACAGCAAAATAAAATTCCAGAGCATAGAGAAAAGCTGATCAACTGAACAAACGCATCAAGATAATATGATGACCAGAGGGCAACAGAAAAATACAAATAACTCTGAGAAACTGGAAAACATGGAACAGTCCAATGAACAAAATAAAAACCAGGAAGCAATGCAGAACATTGAACAACTAATCAAAGCTAAACAAACAAATATCATGGACCAACTTAAAGAACTGAAGGAAGAGATTAAGGATATAAAGAAGACACTGGGAGAACATACTGAAGAAATAGCTAACATGCCTAAAAAGGTAAAGGATATGATGGTGAACAAAGGAACAAATCAAGAAATGAAAAAGACGCTGGACTCACATGGCAGCAGATTTGAACAGGCAGAGGAAAGAATTAGTGATATGGAAGACAATACAGTTGAAATCAAAGAGATTGTAAAAAGATAGACAAAAAGATAGAAAAAATCCAGCATGGTCTCAGGGAATTAATTGATATTACAAAACGTACAAACATATGCATTATGGGCATCCCATAAGGAGACGAGAAGGGAAAGAGAACAGAAGGAGTGTTGAAGGAAGTTATGGCTGAAAACTTCCTAACTCTATTGAGAGAGACGGATGTGCAGATCCAGGAATTACAGTGCACCCCAAATACTATAAATCCCAACAGGCCAACTCCAAGACATATACTTGTCAAAATGTCCAATGCTCAAGACAAAGAGAAAATACTCAAGGCAGCAAGAGAAAAGAGAACCATCACATACAAGGGAAGCACAATAAGATTGAGTGCTGATATCTCAGCTGAAACCATGGAGGCAAGAAGACAGTGGTATGACATAGACAAAACACTAAAAGAAAAAAAACTTCCATCCATGAATTCTCTATCCAGCAAAATTGGCATTCAAAAATGATGGAGAGTTCAAAATATTCACAGATAAACAGCAATTAAGAGAGTATGTCAAGAAGAAACCAGCACTTCAAGAAATACAAAAGGAATCTCTGCAAGTTGAAAGGAAAAAACAAAGGAGAGAGAGTTGGAGGAGAGTTTAAAAACAACTGAAAACTCAAAAAGAGAAACAAAACAACATATGACATACATTAACCCAAAGAAAAAATGGCTGAAGTAAGAAATTCGTTACGAGTAATAACACTGAATGTTAATGGATTAAATTCCACAATCAAAAAACACAGATTGGCAAAATGGATAAGAAAATATGATCCATCTATATGCTGTCTACTAGAAACCCATCTGCGACTCAGGGATTCAAAGAGGCTGAAAGTGAATGGCTGGAAAACCATTTAACAAGCTAACAATAGCCAAAAAAGGGCATGAGTAGCTATTCTAATATCAGACAAAATAGACGTTAAGTGCAAAACTATTGTAAGAGACAAAGATGGACACTACATATTAGTAAAAGGATTAATCTCTCAAGAAGAGGGAACAATCATCAACTTTTACGCACCTAATCGAGGTGCCTCAAAATACATGCGGCAAACTCTGGAAAAACTAAGAAGAGAAATAAATTCCTCTACAATTATAGCAGGAGACTTCAACACACCACTATCACCATTAGACAGAACATCTGGGCAGAGAATCAATAAAGAAACTAAAACACTCCATAATACATTCGAATATTTGGACTTAATAAACATATACAGAACACTACATGGGATTTACATTCTTCTTGAGTGCACATGGAACATACTCCATAATAGACCATATGCTAGGCCAAAAACAACACTCAATGAATTCAGAAAGATTGAGATTATACAAAGTAATTTCTCTGGCCAAAACAGAATGAAGTTGGAAATCACTAAGGTCCAGAGAAACAGGTTAGGCACAAGGATATGGAAATTAAACAACACACTCTTAGACAAACAGTGGGTCAAAGAGGAAATTTCAAAAGAAATCAGTAACTACCTTGAAACTAATGAAAACGACAACACAACATATCAAAACCTATGGGATGCAGCGAAAGCAGTACTGGGAGGGAAGTTCATACCCATAAATTCATATATGAAAAAAGAAGAAAGAGCTAAAATTGAAGACATAACTGCACACTTGGAGGAATTGGAAAAACAACAACAAACTAAACCTAAAGGAAGTAGGAAACAGGAAATAACCAAGATTAGAGCAGAACTAAATGAAATAGAGAATAAGAAACCACTGGAAACAATAAACAAAACCAAAAGCTGGTTTTTCGAGAATATCAACAACATTGACAAACCATTAACCAGACTAACAAAGAAAAAGAGAGAACAGTGGCAAATACATAAAATAAGGAATGAGCAAGCTGAATTCTACCAAACATTACGGAAAGAACTAACACCAATTCTACTTAAGCTCTTCCAAAAAATAGAAGTAGAGGGAATATTACCTATCTCATTCTATGATGCCAACATTACCCTAATACCAAAACCAAATAATGATACCACAAGAAAGTAAATTTACAGACCAATTCCTCTAATGAACCTACATGCTTAATCCTTAACAAAATACTTGCTAATCACATTCAACAAACATATCAAAAGGATTATACACCATGACCAAGTGGGTTTCATCCCGGATATGCAAGGATGGTTCAAAATAAGAAAATCAATCAATGTAATACACAACATAAACAGACTGAAATAAAAGAATCACATGATCATCTTTATAGATGCAGAAAGAGCATTCGACCAAATACAGCACACTTTCCTCATAAAAACACTACAAAAGATAGGAGTAAATGGAAATTTCCTGAAAATGATAAAGGGTATATATGAAAAACCCAAAGATAACATCATTTTCAAGGGTGAAATCCTAAAAGCCTTCCCTCTGAGATCGGGAACAAGACAAGGATGCCCACTATCACCACTCCTATTTAACATTGTCTTAGAAGGACTTGCACGAGCACTGAGACAAGAAAAGGACATAAAAGGCATCCAGATTGGAAAAGAAGAAGTAAAAATTTCATTATTTGCAGATGACATGATCCTATACATAGAAAGCCCTGAGAAATCGACAACAAGGCTTCTAGAACTTATAAAGGAGTTCAGTAACGTTGCAGGCTATAAGATCAATGCTCAAAAATCAGTAGCATTTCTGTACACCAATAATCAGCAAACTGAGGAGGAAATCAGGAAAAAAATACCTTTTACAATAGTAAATAAAAGAATCTAATACCTAGGAATAAATTTAACTATAGATGTAAAGGACTTATACACAGTAAACTACACAATTCTGTTAAAGGAAATCAAAGAAGACTTAAATAAATGGAAAAATATTCCCTGTTCATGGATGGGAAGACTAAACATCATCAAGATGTCTATCCTACCCAAACTAATCTACAGATTTAATGCAATCCCAATAAAAGTCAACACTATATTTTTTAAGGAACTGGAAAAACTAACCACAAGATATATTTGGAGAGGCAAGAGGCCCCGAATTGCCAAAGATATATTGAAAAAGAAAAATGAAGTTGGAGGTATCACATTACCTGACTTTAAAACATACTACAAAGCTACAGTAATCAAAACTGCGTGTTATTGGCACAAGGATAGACCTACTGACCAATGGAACCGGATTGAGAGTTCTGATATAGATCCTCGCATATACAGTCATCTGATATTTGACAAGGCCACGAAACCCACTCAGTTGGGAGAGAGTGGCCTCTTTAACAAGTGGTGCTTGGAGAACTGGATATCCATATCCAAAAGAATGAGAGAAGAATACCACCTCACACCTTATACAAAAATCAACTCAAGATGGATCAA
The DNA here is from genome assembly GCA_026826555.1 of Tolypeutes matacus. Taxonomy (NCBI): domain Eukaryota; kingdom Metazoa; phylum Chordata; class Mammalia; order Cingulata; family Chlamyphoridae; genus Tolypeutes; species Tolypeutes matacus. Next base: position 140,823 of record JAKSZT010053911.1, read on the forward strand.
AGATCTAAATATAAGAGCCAAAACCATAAAAACCTTGGAAGATAATGTAGGGAAACATCTACAGGACCTTGTAATAGGAAATGGTTTCATGAACTTCACAGCCAAAACACGAGCAGCAAGAGAAAAAATTGATAAATGGGATCTCCTCAAAATTAAAAACTTCTGCACCTCTAAGGATGTTATTAAGAAATTAAAATGGTAAACTACCCAATGGGAAAAAATATTCGGCAACCATATGTCTGATAGGAGCCTAATATCGTGCATATATAAAAAATCCTACACCTTGAAAATAAAAGGATAAACAACCCATATAAAAATGGGCAAGTGACCTGAAAAGACACTTCTCCAAGGAAGAAATACAAATGGCTAAAAAGCACATGAAAAAATGCTCAACATCACTTGCTATCAGGGAAATGCAAATCAAAACTACAATGAGATACCATCTTACACCCATCAGAATGGCAGCTATTAAAAAAACAGGAGACACTAAATGTTGGAGATGATGTGGAGGAATAGGAACGCTCATCCCCTGCTGGTGGGTCTGTGCTATGGTCCAGCCACTGTTGAGGACAGTTCGGCGGTTCCTCAGAAAACTAGCAATAGATCTTCCATATGATCCAGCAATTCCACTGCTGGGTATTTAACCAGAAGAACTGAAAACAAAAATACAAACAGATATATGCACACCAATGTTCATAGCGGCATTGTTCACCATTGCCAAAAGTTGGAATCAGCCCCGTTGCCCATCAACAGATGAATGGATAAGCAAAATGTGGTACATACATAAAATGGAATATTACTCAGCTGTAAGAAGGAACAAAGTGCTAACACATGGAATAACGTGGATGAATCTTGAAGACCTTATGTTGAGTGAAGCAAGCCACTCACTGAAGAATGAACAGTATATGACCTCACTGATCTGAACTGAGGAAAGTGAGCAGTCTCTGAGAACCATTGTCTGAAAGATAGGTTAACAAACGAGAGTAAGAGAAGAGCAGGCTTTGAGCCATCACCCATATGGACATAATCTATAGTAAAGGGATAGAGTGTGGTTGCATGTTGGGGGATGGGGCTGATGAGTGGTGGTGTTCCTGGGTTTGGTGGTGCAGCACTAGGGGGTGGGTGGATTGGGAAGGGCTGGTTCAAATCTCCAGGGCATGTAACTGTGAATCTTGACATTCCATGGGTTGGGAGAGGGGGGTATCATGGGCCCTGGGGGGCTGGAGAGACGGGAACAGTCAAGATCTAATGGGTTGTTTGGTGGCCATGGGGAAGGCTTTTCATTACCTTACAGTAATGGACACAGGACATGGTAAATATCATCAAAATTATTAAACTGTATCATCTAAATTGTAAACTATACTGTAAATCATTGACAATGTTTAGGTGCTATATTTTGCTATCTGCATAACAGTTATAACAATGCTAACAACCAAAAATAAAGGGTGGCAGAGGAAATATGGGGTGGGGAAGGGGGGGTGGTTTGGTATCTGGGAGTCTCCTGCACTCCGTGTGTGACTTTGCTGTGACCTAAACTTCTTTGAAAATTAAATGAAAAATTGGGAGACAATGGGGATTGAGAGGAGGAAGGTGTCATGGCACACCAGACATCCAATAACACAGTGATAAAGGGAAGGAAAAAAGGGAAAAAAGAAAAGAGAAAGGGAAAAAAAATGAATATATATATATATATATATATTTAAAGGCATTTCCTTTGCTTTTTTGCCCATTTTTTGAATGTCCCAATCCACTAATTATATTTTATTTTGTTTTGTTCTTTGTTTCATTATTTGTTTTTTTTCTTCTTTTTTTTTCCCCCTGAGTCTTCTTATGTATGTCTCTGGCATGTAAGCTTATCATACTTGTTTCTTTTTCTTAGTAAGTTTATTTGATTATTTTATGGAGTAAATGTTCATGGAGGATTTGGATCACAGAACGGTTATAATGGGTACTGCGGGGTATTATTGGGGGGGTGTATGGGGGGGTTCGTGGGGGTTGGTTCATCCGAATATACATGAAAGATATACAAAATCATTCAAAGGATCGGGGGATGGGGCATGGTCATGATGGGTGGATAATCACACAATAATTGAGGGAATCTGAATTCCTAGCCTGGAGAGCACTGCCACAGTCTCCAAGGTAGCAGCAATAGTCCTCTGAGTGTAGGGACAGTGCCTGTCAAAATAGGATGACCCATTGATGTGTTTTTTTTTTATTGATGACTACCCTTATGAGTCTTTGCTCTTGTAAATGAGACTTAGCCTGCAGTTGTGGGGCACCTAAGTGTTGCCACCTGAGAGCCTCCTTGTTGCTCAAATGTGGCCTCTCTCTAAGCCAAACTCAGCATATGACTGCATTACCTTCCCCCCAACATGGGACATGACTCCCGGGGATGAACCTCCCTGGCATTGAGGGATTAATACCAAGTGTCATCTGGCAACACAACTGGAAAAAGACCTTGAATAAAAGGGGGAAATGGTAAAGACAAATGAGTTCAAGTGGCTAAGAGACTTCAAAGAGAGTCGGGTAGTCATCCCAGAGGAAACTCTTACGCACACTTCAGTAGGAGCTCATAGAACATCTAAGTGCCTATCACCCCACACAGAGGGGTTCCTGAGAGCTCTGGAGACACCCAGGTCCTATATAAGGGGGGATAACCCCAGAGACTGATGCCTTATCAGTGGGCTCTATTTTGGAATCTGTGCTCCTGACAGTGACAGAATTAGACTCAAATAAGTCCTCCCTGCACATGGTTCACCAGTCCCTTCTATTGAAACCTATATGTGATGCTGGTGTTTTTAGGTATACTTCCAGAGACTGGAGCCTCTGGCCTACCTATGTGCCAGGTGTGCATGAAATCTCGGTGGAGCTGCAATTCCTACCCTACAGATAAATGGACTCATCCAAGTCACCTGGTGAGGAGACAACGATGGGCAATGGCCATCCCAGGGAATGGAGACGGCCTGCATCTGCAGGCAGGATCATCCCACCCACCATATCCATGGGATATAAGCCCTTTCTCAATTAGAGTTGGAGTGGACATCACCATCCCAGTCCCCTAAGGATTGGGGGAAGAACTATGGACTAGAGTGGACTTGATGGTATTCTTTTGTTCACATATGGTGATTCTAGCAATGGAAGAAATTATATCAATGAGGTGGAGCCAGTGGCCACTTGACACTTTTGGGGTAGGGAGGGTATGAGCAGTTGAAATACAGGGGCTTCTTTGGGAGTTAGAGGTTGTCCTGAGTACCATTGTGGCAATTGATGTAGGCCATTTTAAATCAGCACACACCACTCAGAACTGAGTGGGAGAGAGTTTGGTCTATGGTGTGAACTCTGGTCTATGGTTGGTGGCATGGCTCCAGCATGTGTAAGTTCATTGAGGGTGGTGGGCCACACTTGTGGGAGATGTTTGTGTGGGATGTTGTGGGAGGTGTGGGAGCTGGGCAACATGGGAATCCCAGTGGGTTCTGTGTAATATTTTGGGTAATCTAAGCACCTCTTAAAATACATGTAAATATATATATATATATATATATAAATAACATTTTTGTAAGCAAAAAAAAAAAATCAGTAGCATTTCTGTACACCAATAATGAGCAAACTGGGGAGGAAATCAGGAAAAAAATACCATTTACAATAGTAACTAAAAGAATCAAATACCTAGGAATAAATTTAACTAAAAATGTAAAGGACTTATATACAGAAAACTACACTACACTGTTAAAGGAAATCAAAGAAGACTTAAATAAATGGAAAAAATATTCCCTGTTCATGGATAGGAAGACTAAACATCATCTAGATGTCTATCCTACCCAAGTAATCTGCAGATTTAATGAATCCCAATAACAGTCAGCACTGTATTTTTTAAGGAACTGGAAAAACTAACCACAAAGTATATTTGGAGAGGCAATAGGCCCTGAATTGCCAAAGACATATTGAAAAAGAAAAATGAAGTTGGAGGTATCACACTACCTGACTTTAAAACATACTACAATGCTACAGTGATCAAAACTGTGTGATATTGGCACAAGGATAGACCTACTGACCAATGGAACTGAATTGAGAGTTCTGATATAGATCCTCGCATATACAGTTATCTGATATTTGACAAAGCCATGAAGCCCATCCAGTTGGGAGAGAATGGCCTCTCTAACAAGTGGTGCTTGGAGAACTGTATATCCATATCCAAAAGAATGAGAGAAGAATACCATCTCACACCTTATACAGAAATCAACTCAAGATGGAACAAAGAGCTAAATATGAGCCAAAACCAGGCACTGAAGGATGAACAGTATATTACCTCACTGATTTGAACTGAGGAGAGTGAGCAGTCTATGAGAACCATTGCCTGAAAGATAGGTTAACAAGGGGAGAAAGAGAAGAGCAGGCTTTGAGCCATCACCCATATGGACATAATCTATGGTAAAGGGATAGAGTATAGTTGCATATTGAAGGATAGGACAGATGGGTAGTGATATATCTGGGTTTGGTGGTGCAGCGTTGATAGGTGGGTAGATTAGGAAGGGCAGGTTCAAATACTGGGGCATGTAACTATGAATCTTGACATTCCATGAGTCAAGACAAGGTAGTGTCATATGCCCCATGGGTAGGGGGGAAGGAACAGTTAAAATCTATTGGGGTATTTAGTAGTCATGGGAAATGTTTTTCCTTACCTTACAGTAATGGACACAGGACATGGTAAATATCATCAAAACTTATTAAACTGTATTGTCTAAATTGTAAACTACACCGTAAATCATTGACAATGTTTATTTGCTATATTTTGCTATCTGTATAACAGTTATAACAATGCTAACATCAAAAAAAAAAAAGGTTTTAATATGGGGTGGGGTTGTGGGGTTGGTGTATGGGAGTCTCTGGTATTCCATGTGTGGCCTTGCTGTGACCTAAAACTTCTTTGAAAATTAAATGAAAATTTGGTAGACACTGGGGATTGAGAGGGGGAAGGTGTCACGGCACACCGGACATCCGATAACACAGTGATAAAAGGAAAAAAATAGTAATTTTTTAAAAAGACATTTCTTTTGCTTTTTTACCCATTTTTTTGAATGTCCCAATCCACTAATTATATTTTGTTTTGTTTTGTTTTGTTTTTTGTTTGATTGTTTGTTTGTTTTGTGTTTGTTTGTTTGTTTTTCCTGAGTTTTCTTATGTTTGTCCCTTGCATGTAAGCTTATCATTGTTGTTTCTTTTTCCTGTTAGGTGCATTTGACTATTATATGAGCTACATGTTCATGGAAGATTTAGATCACAGAAGGGTTACAATGAGTGCTGCAGGAGATTATTGGTGGGAGGTGTCTGGGAGGGGGGATTTATGGGAGGAAGTTCATCTGAATATACATGAAATATATACAAAATTGTTCAAATGATCAAAGGATGGGGCATGGTCATGGTGGGTGGACAATCACTCAATAAATGAAGGATTCTGAATTCCTAGCCTGGAGAGCTCTGCCACATTCTCCAAGGGAGCAGCAACAGTCCTCTGAGTGCAGGGAGAGTATCTGTCAAAAGAGGATGGCCCACTGATGAGTTCTTGTTATTGATGACTACCCTTATGAGTCTTTGCTCTTGTAACTGAAACTTAGCTTACTGTTATAGGGTGCCTAAGGGTAGCCACCTGAGAGCCTCTTTGTTGTTCAAATGTGGCCTCTCTCTAAGCCAAACTCAGCATATGAATGCATTACCTTCCCCTCAACGTGCGACATGACTCCCTGGGATAAGCCTCCCCGGCAACAAGGGATTAATACCAAGTGCCAACTGGCAACACGACTGGAAAAAGACCTTGAGTAAAAGGGGGAAAAGGTAAAGACAAATGAGTTCAAGTGGCTAAGAGACTTCAAAGAGTGTCGGGAGGTCATCCCAGATGTAACACTTACGCACACTTCAGTAGGAGCTCATAGAACATCAAAGTGCATATCACCCCACACAGAGGGGCTCCTGAGGGCTCTGGAGACACCCAGGTCCTATACAAGGGGGGATAGCCCCAGAGAATGATGCCTTATCAGTGGGCTCTATTTTGGAATCTGTGCTCCTGAGAGTGACAGAATTGGACTCAAATAAGTCCTCCCTGCACATGGTTTATCAGTCCCTTCTTTTCAAACCTATATATGATGCTGGAGTTTTTAGGTATACTTCCAGAGACTGGAGCCTCTGGCCTACCTATGTGCCAGGTGTACGTGAAATCTCGGTGGAGCTGCAACTCCTACCCTACAGCTCAATGGACTCATCCAAGTCACCTGGAGAGGAGACAACGATGGGCAGTGGCCATCCCAGGGAATGGAGAGGGCCTGCATCTGCAGGCAGGATCATCCCACCCACCATATCCATGGGATATAAGCTCTCTCTCACTTGGAGTTGAAGTGGACATCACCATCCCAGTCCCCTCAGGATTGGGGGAAGGACTATGGACTAGAGTGTACTTAATGGTATTCTGTTGTACACATATGGTGATTCTAGCAATGGAAGAAATTATAGCAGTGAGGTGGAGCTTGTGGCCACTGGACACTTTTGGGGCAGGGAGGGGATGTGCAGTTGAAATACAGGGGCTTTTTTGGGACTTGGAGTTTGTCTTGAGTGCCATTGTGGGGACAGATGTAGGCCATTTTAAATCAGCACACACCATTCAGAACTGTGTGGGCTAGGGTGTAGTCTATGATGTGTACTGTGGTCTATGGTTGATAGCAAGGCCCCTGGATGTGTAAGTCCATTGAGGGTGATGGGCCACACTTTTGGGAGATGTTTGTGTGGGATGTTGTGGGAGGTGTGGGAGGTGGGGAACATGGGAATCCCTGTAGTTTCTGTGTAATATTTAGGTAATCTAAGCACCTTTATATATATAACATTTTAGTAAGCAAATGCACATATATGCATATATATTTATATGTCATTTTAGAAATATTGGTATGTATTGTGAAATATTTGATTTTTACCCACAATAAAAATAAATAAATAAATAAAAAGATAATGCCTCATCTGTTATGTGGAAAAATGCCAATAGAGGAATACTTACAAATTTAATGGCCAAAAATGCTGATATCCGAAAGTACTTATTTCATTTCTAAAATAGGTTTCAAAATAACTACTGAATGTGCATGGAAAGGAAGGAATGTGGAGATTCAAAAGTCACGACAAAAGTTCAAAATAATATTTATTAAGCATGGGAAATGGAAATGACTTCCAAGATCTACTAAGATTGACTGGAATTTTTGAGAAATGCCCCAAATAACCTATTTTCATAGCCCCAGATTCATGGGGCTTACTATGTACCTTGGTAAAAGTGTTTCCTCATGTGAAACAATAATTCTCGAAGGACTTATCTCTATAGTCAAAATAGTTTCTTTAGCCTTAACAGGACAACTACAGCTTGGAAACCTTCAAGAATAGGTTGGAAGCCTCAGCAATAGGTAGGTATTTCAGGGAGTGGAAGATACCTAACTCCTATATGGACAAAAAATAGTCATGTTTTTAGACACAAAGGGATTTAAACTGAGGATGCCTTGAGGCCAGGACTGAATATAAATGATCCCTGAGTCCAAATGCTCCTGATGCTTGTAGAGCCCCAAGATAAACTCAAGGACCATTAAATATGATCTGTTTATCCCAGGGAATGCTACCCTTCTTCTCTGTCTTAATTTTTTCATTCATAAAATGTTGGTGTTATTTTAAAACAACTTTTTACTCTGAATGATAAAATAAATGGTTACATGTAGAGTGCTTTGAAATAAGCTTAAAGTATTTAATTAATGTTTATTTATAATAATAATAATGCATTATTATTTAGTTATCAGGCCCAGAAGTTCTTTCTGAGCCAAGGGTTTGACATTTCATGACCTCTCTATGAGAAGTATGAAGTTTGAGTCTAAGACATTATATCAAATTAGAGAAAATTGTATTCATGTTGAACAGAATTATGTGGAAGTGTACATTTCCTGATTAAAATATACCAATCACAGACAATAGACCAGTCCTTAAAGAGGTAGGGGAAATTTTTTCACAATTTTTCCAATTTTCTAAATAGAATTAAATGACCCCAAATCAATGACTTATTCTTGGAAGAAATAATTCTAACAGGATCAAATATCTCACAGGATTAATTGAGAAAATGGCAATATCACATTGATAAATTTCTATCTATGATATCAGAAAATCTGAATTGGCTATTAAAATAGCTAAAAAGGATATTCTCAACAATGATGTCCTAATTTAAATTAAGTAATCCAACAAATATTCTTCATTAATTTAGATATGAAGCATGAAAACAATTTTAATAAAATGGAAAACAGAAATCTTTGAAATCATGTAATGCACTCCCAAAGAGCATGAGATTAAAAATACGCTCTGTATTCTTGTCTACTTATGAAAATTCACAGTAATTGCTATGGCTTAGATTAAGTTTTAAAGCCTTTTTAATCTGAAAACAAAGAGTCTAACTTCACAAATTTAAACAGTTGGGGTTAAACTTTTGTTTTTATCCCATCCTCAGCCATCTCAATTCAGGTGTTTATTTTCTGCTTCTCCCTATTAATTGCCTTCTATGCCCTGCCTCAAATGGTGTTTACATTGTATTTCTTTTAACTTCTTAAAGTACATATATTGTTTAATTAGTATTTTCCACAATATGAGGCAAAGAATTATCCTGTAAATATTGGCTGTAAATATATTGGATAATTGTGGAATACATTCTATCTTCTCTATCTTCAACATTACTAAATTTCTTTGGATATATTGGATGTTGAACATCAAGAAAGGTTGTGTTTAGGTATGATCCAATATGAGAGGGCAGGCTTGTGATTTATAGTTTGAGTTCATACTTTATTCATATTAAAGCTCTTTTGTTTTATATCATGATTGATTGGTCTTTCCTTTTTTATCTATGTATTGCTAGAATACAAGATGCAAGGAGGTAAGAATATTTGTTTCTCTTCAACTCTCCACTTATGGCTGTAAAACCTAGACAATTGCTTAATCCATTACTGGTGTTGGAATTTGAGAGGACCCAATAAATAACCTCTCCCTAACCCACTGCATTGCTGAATAAAAGAAAAGCAAGTGACTGGTTAATGGATTTCAGATATCAGATTTTAAAAAAATGTTTATACTGTCTTTTTATGTACCTATGTAGTACATCTATCTATCTATCTATCTATCTATCTATCTATCTATCTATCTATCTATCTATCTATCTACTTATTTATTTTATGAGGCACCAGGGGTTGAACTCAGGACCACATGCATGCAAAGCAGATGCTCAACCACTGAGCTACATTTGCTCTGCATTATGATTTTTTTCTTAAGACGGTACTGGGGATTGAATCCACGACCTCTCTTATGTGAAATGTGCACTCAGCCACTGAATTACACCCACTCCACCAGATTTTTCCTGACAGAGATGTTGAGCAATATGGTTTTGATGTGTTGAAACAAAAATATGCCAAACACAGAACCACAGCACTAAGCAGATCTGTCAACACAGACCAGCAAGGGCTGGACAATAACCTTCTGCGTGGCAATTAATGCTTTTAAATATTACAACAACATTGAGGATGCAGAACACCTGCTTCCTAGTGGCTCTTGGAAAGATCAGGAAGGAGAGCCTAAGCAGAGCACTCACCCATCCTAATGACACCAAAGCCTAAACTCACTACTTTGATTTTATTGAGAATTTGAACAATACATTTTTTATACAATCTATTTTTGAATGATGAGGCATGAGTGATTTCATTATAAACTTTGTTACATCTCCTTGAGGTTGTGTTGGTATATTCTTTGTAATACATTTAATCTCCATTTCATGACATAAATTGTACTGACTCCATATTGGAGTCCACTTAAAAAAAAAAAAAGATTTTATTTATTTATTCATTTATCCCCCCCTTGCTGCTTGTGCTCGCTGGGTCAGCTAACCACGCCGTGCGGGCGGGCTTGCCTTCACCAGGAGGCCCCGGGAACCGAACCCGGGGCCTCCCATATGGTAAACGGGAGCCCTACTGATTGAGCCACAGTCACTTCCCTGGAGTCCACTTTGAAATGAGTTTTCTTTGACTTCCTTCACTTAATTTATGTCATTATCACAGTCAGCATTTGACCAAATAAATTATTTTTTTATCTATGGATAGCACCTACATGCAAGAATTTTCTAAATCTATCTCTTGCCATGATTGAGAAAGAATTTATGTGTTTATAATATTATAAGGGTCATAATTGGATTCCCCAAAGGCTTTTTAGGCATTCACCAGTATCTCATCCAGGTGGGGAAGCATGTTCCCATATTTGACTTCTGATTTTTTCTTTTTTTTTGGTTCTGATGGTACATATTTATCTTTGAATTACATAGAGTGTGAAGTAAATTTATTAAAGACATTTTATTTTTAAATTTCTTTATACATATAAAGAGTGAGCATTCCAAAACTTTAAAGTTTCTCTTATTTATATTTTTATTGAGATAAATTTTAAAATTATTTTTATATCATTCACTTTGTTATTTTACTAGTAACATTGATTTTTATGAGTTTTGGGTCAGTTTTCCTAGCTTTCTTATGTTTTCTATTCATTTGGAAAGGTTTTACTTATTTCTTTTTTTCTTTTGTTCTTTTTCAAAGATGTCCTGTTGGTGGATGTAGGATGACCAAATACCTGAAAGTAACTTGTTTCTCTCCTTCTTGCTAGGCTATAAAGGAAATAATTATATACAAATTAGATGGTATTGAAATGGAACCCTCTTTTGGTGCCAAATTCCTTTCTTGTGGTCAAGAGTATCCTGTTGAAGCAATGAAGTCTGAAAAACACCTTCAACTGGTTGGCTGGGCCTGTGCAGAAGTGACTTGCTGTCCTCACTTCAACTTATTTAATTAACGTAGTAAAATTCCCACTGAGTGTGGAATTACCTGCTCCCTCTTTTTGATTATACAATGTATGTACAAGTGTGATTTCCTGAACATACTAATCATACATTTATATAGCTAGCTATGTATGCATATCATATGCATAAAAGCTAATGCATAATCAAAGCAAATGCTAAGTACTAACTTAGGTATTTAAACAAGAGTAAAACATGCATGGGGAGTCAGGTCTGAGTCTCTTTAGATCAACATTGGCTCAATGCAGAAAAGGCATTTAATAAAATACAGCACACTTTCCTTAGAAAAATAGGGAATAGAAGGAAACTTCCTCAATGTGATAAAAGGAATATATGAAAACCCACAGCTAACATCATATTCAATGGTGAAATCCTAAAAGCTTTCCCTCTAAGATCTGGAACAAGACTAAGATGCCCACTGTCACTGCTTTTATTTACCATTGTGTTAGAAGTACTTGCTAAAGTACTTAGGCAAGAAAAATATATAAAAGACATCCAAATTGGAAAAGAAGGAGTAAAAATTTCAGTTTGCAGATGACATGATCCTATTCATAGAAAGCCCTGAGAAATCTACAACAAAGCTTCTTGCTCTAATAACTGAATTTAGTAAAGTGGCAGGATATTAGATCAATGTGAAAAAAAAGTAATATTTCAGTACAGCAATAATGAGGACCCTGAGGGGGAAATCAAGAAAAAAGTTCCATTTACAATAGCAACCAAAAGAATCAAATACCTAGGAAAAACTTTAACTAAAGATGTAAAGAACTTGTATACAGAACATTGTTAAAGGAATTCAAAGAAGACCTAAATAAATTGAAAAATATTCCCTGTTCATGGATTGGAAAATTAAACATCATTAAGATGTCTATCCAACCTAAATTAATTTACAGATTGAATGCTATCCCAATAAAAATTATAACAGTGCTTATTTAATGAATTGGAAATGCTAAATATCAAACATATAGGGAAGGGTAAAGTGCCCCAAATAGCCAAAGACATATTGAAAAAAGAAAAACAAGATTGGAGGAATCACATTACCTGACTTTAAAACATACTTCAAAGCTACAGTGGTCAAAACTGCATGGTATTGACACAAGGACAGACATACTGAACAATGGCACCAAATTGAGAGTTCAGATATAGATCCTCACATATACAGTCAATGGATATTCAACAAGGCCACCAAGCCCACTCAATTGTGAGAGAATGGCCTTTAAACAAATAATGCTTAGAGAACTGGATAGTCATATCTAAAAGAATGAGAAAGGACCACCATCTCACACCTTATACAAAAATTAACTCAAGATGGATCAAAGATCTAAATATAAGAGCCAAGTCCATAAAGCTCCTAAAAGATAATGTAGGGAACATCTATGAGATCTTGTAGTAAGAAACGGTTTCATAAACTTTACATCTAAAGCAATAGCAATGAAAGAAAAAGTAGATAAATGGAACCTCCTCAAAATAAAAACACTTTTGTGCTTCAAAGGAGTTTGTCAAGAAAGTGAACAGGCAGCTTATGCAATGGGAGAATAAATTTGATAACTAACTATCTGATAGAGGGCTAATATCCAGCATGTATAAAGAAAGCTTACACCTTGAAAATAAAAAGACAAACAATTCATTTAAAAAATGGGCAAGAGATTTGAATAGACACTTCTCCAAAGAAATACAAATAGCTAAAAATCACATGGAAAGATGCTCAACATCACTAGCTATTAGGGAAATGCAAATCAAAACTACAGTGAGGTATCATTTTACACCCATTAGACTGGCCGCTATTAAAAAAACAGAGGACTGTGAGTGTTGTTTAGGGTACGGAGGAAAGGGAATACTTATCCACTGGTGGTGGGAATGTAGAATGATACAGCTATTGTAGAGGAAAGTTTAGCAGTTCCTCAGGGAGCTAACTATAGAACTGCCATATGATCCAGCAATCCCACTCTTAGGTATATACCCAGAAGAATTGAAAGAAGGGACAAAAATAGATATATGCACACCAGTGTTCATAGTGACATTATTCACTATTGCTAAAAGTTGGAAGCAACTCAAATGACAATCAACAGATGAATGGATAAGCAAATTGTGGTATATGCATACACTGGAATATTACTCAGCTGTAAGAAGGAATGCAGTATTAACACATGGGAGAACATGGATGAATGTTGAAGACCTTACATTGAGTGAAGTGAGCCAGGCACTGAAGGGCAAATATTACATGACCACATTGATATGAATTAAGAAAATTGAGCAGAATCAAAGAGCTAGAGACTGCAAGGTAGATTTACAGGAGATTGAATAGTAGATGGTGAGCTGATACCCATAAATGCAAAATCTATGATAAGGTGGCAGGGTGGGGTTGGGCAGTGGATGGACATGACAGTGGTGCAGTGACATGATTGGGTTTAGTGGTGCTGTCAGTGAGGGGAAGTAGGGTTGGAGTTTGGGTTGGACTATCCCTGGGACTTGGGGGAGGGTTGAGGAGCCGATGAACTCTGAGGATTTGCAGGTCTGTGGTTAAACATATAATGTTGGAAATATTCTTTTGGCAAAAATGGCAGGGGAGGGTTACTCATATAGGGTGTCAGCTGTGGGGGATATATGGGATAGTGTGCCCCTGGGCAGGCTTTTATGCTATATCTAAGTGTCCATCTTTTCATACTATGTTGTATCAGTCATTGGAAACCCACACAATAAACAATAAAATACTAAACTCCAATCCTAGGGAGTCCTACTAAGTTCTAAATTAGAGGGACAAGAAATCCTTGAGAATAGAGGCATTGCCTAATAAAAGAAAACAGACTGTATTAGTCAGCCAAAGGGGTGCTGAGGCAAAATACCAGAAATAGGTTGGTCTTTATAAAGGGTATTTATTTGGGGTATAAGTCCACAGTAGTTACCAGGCCATAAAGCTTAAGTTTCTTCCCTTATCAAAGTGGTGCCACGTGTTGGAGCAAGACAGCTGCCAACGTTTGACAGGGTTCAGGCTTCTTGGGTTCCTCTCTTCCTGGGGCTGTGTTTCTCTCCAGGCTCTGCATCTCTGTTTCCTCCACAAGGTCAGCTGTAGACTATGAGGCTTTCTAGGCTTTGCTTCTCTCCACAAGGCCAGATGTAAACTCTCAGGTGAATGGCTCATCTCTATCCTGGGGCCTTCTCTTCTTCCTCACAACAAAGCTCCTCCATCTGCTTGCCTCCCTGGCTCCAGTAGCAAAACTCCAATATCAGAACTGCTCTCTCTGTCTTTTGCCTTTCATTTTATGTTTGATTCTCCCACCCACCAAAGGGTGGGGCTCAATGCCCTACTGACACGGCCCCAGTTAATGCCCTAATCATAACTTAATCATGCCCAGATTAGCAGACCAGTTTACAAGCATAATCTAATATATATAGTTTTGGAACTCGTAATTACATCAAAACTGCCAAATGGCTACACAGACACAATTGATCTCTAATCACTTAATGGCTTTTTGATGGCTGGTCTAACTGGGGATCTCCCAGACAGTAAAGTCATAAAACTAGGACCTTTGTAAGAATAAGAAGTTTTTTTCTTCCCCTTCTCCAGGAAGGAGCAATATTCAGCTTGGAAGGCATCTGATTTATTCAGTCTGTCTTCCAAGTCCAGAACAGCCCTGGAAAGACTGAGCTTCAGGTTCTCTGATTCTCAGGGTGGTGAGAACCAGAGAAGTAACTCTGAATGTCTCCCGAGGCTTGAAGCCTTGGGAACTTTGATTCAGAGAGTAGCAAAACTCCCCCTGAGACTTAGCTCAGGAAGTTTAGTTTTCATAACAGTGCAGTCAGTCTCAGACCCTGGAATGTAGTGGTGCCAAGAACCAGAGAAGTAAACTCTGAATGGACCCCATGCTTTGGGCCCTTCTGTGTAAAGGGCAGCCAATCATCCCCTGAGCTCTTGCTAAGGCAATTCAGTTTGGGGTAACTGCTCCCAATGCCTCCCCACAATCCATCTTGGGTGCTTTGGTCTGAGATTTGGGATTTTTAAGCATCCTCCAAAACCTAAGTTGGCCACAGGAAAGCCTATCATCAGAGCTCTGGATTAAATTCTCAGGACACAAATTATTTGGAGTCATAAATGTTTTACTCAGACTTGGCCTCTGGAACGCCAAGTCAGGCAACTAAAAAGTGTTTCTTCATTCTTCCTAGGATAATGGGCATGGTCTTTAGCCCACCAGCAGACTCCCTACAAGAGTGACTTCTCAAGAATTAGGGATATTTGCCTACTACTGGTTCATGTGGCCACAGTATAACCAAGAGCAGCCTCTGTATGGAAACCTGAATTCCAGTTAAATCAGTGTAAAAGAGGAAAAATAGATATGAGGGCCAGAAACCTGATGTCATGTCTCCTTAAAGAAGTGAGGAAACACTTCAAACTTTGATAGTTTAAACTCAGTTGTGCCTGAAAAAGTTGTGAATAGGAATCAAGATCCAAACCAGTTATTAAACCTCTCCTGGAAAATAAGAAACCTCATTTGCCATCAATTAAGATCAAAGAGTTCCTAGAAATGCTAAGGTTATAAAATTCTCTCTTCTATTTTAATTTGCACTAAACTTTGTGTTCAACTTTGAAATCTGTGTTTAACTGTCAGTTTGCTTTTGTCTAGGAAATCAGAATTGGGGTTCACCTGTTACAAATTGGATAACGGTGAAAGGTAACCAAAAATGAGTCTTTAAATGTCAGTACTGTCTTGCAAGTGAGCTTATTGTATAAATCATAAGTGAAATTGTTTATTCTGCTTCTAGAGATGCAGAAAACTTAGCTCTTGTGCATTCAAACCAGGCCTTCAATACAGTACATGTTACCTCTCCATTTGAGTTATTGGCTAGGTTGGTCACTGACCCCTAAAACAATAAATGTATCTACTACATCTCTGGTTGTGCTCCTGAAGTCAATGGTGACTACGTTGCAGTTTCAAACTCCTGCAGCAGCTAATGATGGCTCAATATAACCAAATGTAAAATGGATTTTGCCTACAGGCTGGCACTGTTTCCTAGTGCTGAAGGGTGCAATGCTCCAAGACAGTGGAATACTGGAACCTACTTTCTTGCTTCTGTCTAGGGTCAATGGTGCTGCAGCATGCTGGCTGTGTGAAGGGCATACCAAGTGGAACAATGATTACCAGAGCACTGTGAGTAGAACTTAAACACTATTGGCATTATAGCCTGCTCCCATGGAGAGATAACATGTAGAGTATTGCAAACTAGTAGCTTAAATCTATTGGAGCTCAATGAGAAACTTATGCATTAAGGATTGCATTGATTTATTTTTTATTTTTTTTAATTTTTTATTGTGGGTAAAAATCAAGATTTTCACAATACATACCAACATTTGCAAAATGATATATAAATATATATGCATATATGTGCATTTGCTTACATAAATGTTATTTATGTATATATATAAATATATTTTAAGAGGTGCTTAGATACCCAAAATATTACATGGAACCCACTGGGATTCCCATGTTGCCCACCTCCCACACCTCCCACCACATCCCACACAAACATCTCCCACAAGTGTGGCCCACCACCCTCAATGGACTTACACATCCTGGGGCCTGCCACCAACCATAGACCACAGTTCACACCGTAGACAACACTCTCTCCCACACAGTTCCGAATGGTGTCTGCTGACTTAAAATGGCCTACATCCGTTGCTACAAAGGTACTCAGGACAACCTCCAAATCCCAAAGAAGCCCCTGTATTTCAACTGCTCATCCCCTCCCTGCCCCAAAAGTGTCTACTGGCCACTGGCTCCACCTCATTGTTATAATTTCTTCCATTGCTAGAATCACCATATGTGAACAACAGAATACCATCAAGTCCACTCTAGTCCATATTTCTTCCCCCAATCCTGAGGGGACTGGGATGGTGATGTCCACTCCACCTCCAAGTGAGAGAGGGCTTATATCCCATGGATATGGTGGGTGGGATGATCCTGCCTGCAGATGCAGGCCCTCTCCATTCCCTGGGATGGCCACTGCCCATCGTTGTCTCCTCTCCAGGTGACTTGGATGAGTCCATTGAGCTGTAGGGTAGGAGTTGCAGCTCCACCGAGATTTCATGCACACCTGGCACATAGGTAGGCCAGAGGCTCCCGTCTCTGGAAGTATACCTAAAAACTTCTGCATCACATATAGGTTTGAATAGAAGGGACTGATGAACCATGTGCAGGGAGGACCCATTTGAGTCCAATTCTGTCACTCTCAGGAGCACAGATTCCAAAATAGAGCCCACTGATAAGCCATCAGTCTCTGGGTCTATCCCCACTTATATAGGACCTAAACTGTATCATCTAAATTGTAAACTATACTGTAAATCATTGACAATGTTTAGTTGCTATATTTTGCCATCTGTATAACAGTGCATTGATTTTTATTAAGTACTGACCTCTATCTTCTCTAGATATATACATGATGATTATGGTGATATCTTCTCTATTCTAGACCACATGCAAAGGGACATTGAACATGTTAAAAGTCCTGGTAAACTTCATTTTCTAAGTAGTTAATGAACATATCTTTAATATAAAAATAGGCCACCTTGCCTGAGAGCAGTGGGGGCAACAGCTCTTTTAATTTAAAAAGTCACCAAATTAACTTGGGGGTGACCTTCACCCCACATCAGGTGGAAGACATGCTTAGCCCAGGTCTCCCTCCTAGCCCTTATTCCAGAACCTGTCCCACTCATACCCTGGGGAGGACTGGCAAACCCACATGCCATCTTACCAGGACTAAGTGTTTTCCCACCAGAAGGGAAACAGCAAATGAGGTGGCAAAGACCCACCTCAGCTTAGCCCCTTTGAGATGGTCCATGGACAACCTTTCCTCACCCAAGGCCTTGAAACCAGATTCTGATCAAAATTTTGCAAAAAAATAACAACAAACCTAACTCTCAATTAGAGCCAAAATGGAAGGAACTTTACTCTGTAGTTCTATCACTCCCACAGCTACTAAAGTTAAATGAATTTCCAGCTTGGTGCACTTATCCCAAGTGAAACCAGCTGCCCAAGGAAGTGCCAGCTCAGCAGAAGCATCTGATAAGACATATGAGTGCCAGCCATTGGATGGCCTGAAATACCTAGTCAAGAGAAAAAGCTAAGGAGTGTCTGTGTCAAAGCCAGTTTTCCCCTCTATCTCTAGCCCAAAAGCCTATTACTAGGGGGATGGCAAACCAAACACCCATTAAGAAATCTTGTCTGTTTTCATTTCCTGTAGTTTAAATAAAAGGGCAATGCCTCTTGTCATTCCTCTCCTCTATATTGGAACTGAGATTGGCAATTTATACCTAACCCCATTGTCTATTTCAATCTCTTCCTAGAGTTAACCAACAGCATAAAATAACTAAAGGAAGAATATCTTTTCCCACCAACTTTGGGAAGATGCAGCCTTTATAAACACCTAGCCTTTTCTACTTTTGTGGTCCAGTATTCTTTGTGGGACCATATATCCTCAAGATTCTAATCAAGTTTATTTCTTCCAGAATCAACATATTGTTAGACATATGGGGAATGCATCCAGCTTCATCCAGGGTGTGAGATCCATCTTCCTCCAACCAAAAGAGAACAGCCAGAGGGTTTTACAACTTTGTTAGGTAGGGCCTATTGCCCCTAACCAGCAGGAAGTAATTATAGAAGAAAGATGATCTCCCTTCAGCACCCCTTTAAAGTCTCAGAGTGGGGAATGAAGCAGGCTTGATAGTGAATCAATAGACAGATCTGGAACCTCACAAAAAGTTCACATGGACACCAATACCCTCAAGATGCCTGCTGGAAGACGCTCATGAGAAATCCCATTCAGAATGAGATTTCTTCTGGAAGCCAGGAGAAGCCTCAGATATTCTCCAGGGGCATTATCAATGGGCCTTCCTGGGGGATTAATGGGTGGGGTAATCAATCATAAGAGCAAACAGCTGGAATTCCTTCCATCCCATTAGCAAAGGGGCAGAATTATTCATGGTTTAAAAAGCAAGCAGGAAGCCAAATCAGTCTTCTTCTTGCTTTGCCCTGGTTCCTGCTTTCTGCACATGGCTCTTGCCACTTTTCCCCTGCCATAATGGCCATACAAGTATAACCTAGGCATTTATAATCTATAAGGACAATTGCAGTCTATAAATAAGCCCTTTTTAATCACTCTTCAGCCCCTTCCTTTCTACCAGGGACCTATGATCTGTTATTTTCTCCCATTTCTCTTCCTCCCTACCTTAATAAATTATTTCTCTAATCAATGTGGCTTGCTCTTGAAACTCATTTCTTTTTCCTTTTTTCTTTTTTTTAAGATTTTATTTATTTATTCATTTATGCCCCCCCCCTTGCTGCTTATCTGCTTGTCTCCCCTTGCTGGGTCGTCCTGCTGTGACAGCTCACCACGCCACGTGGGCTGGCTTACCTTCACCAGGAGGCCTGGGGAATCGAACCCATATGGTAAATGGGAGCCCTACTGATTGAGCCACATTCACTTCCTGAAACTCACTTCTTGTAGTTTAGTCAAGAACCTAGACAAAATCTGGCAGCACAACTATGCCACCAAAGCATTCAGAGGCAATATCTACCCAAATGCAGTTCAACCAAAGTTGTGAATGAAATGAACCCTTTAAGAGTCCAGATGTTATTAAGGAGAAAATATGTGAATATTATATTAATAGCACTATATTTTTGGTGCCTGAATGGTTTGGGGTGTTTGTGAAAAAAGTGAGATATTTGCATTAGATTTTCACAGGAACTCCATCCTCTGTTGCATCTTCTGAAGGTTGATTGCCTTTTGTCCAGGTTGAAAATCATGGAGAAATACATGTATTATATAGCTCCCACTGCCAAGCCTGAGGCCTGACTCTCCAGAATCTTTTGTGAGACCTTAATGCCCTTGGGTACATGAGGTAATGATGTGATCATGGGGAGATTTGCAAGCCAGAGAAGGGCTGGAGTCTATAAAATTCAGTAATTTACCTTTATGTGCCAAGGTAATAGAGAAGCAAATGTTATCAGGGCAGTTATTGCACAAATTAACTTTTATTGAATGTATATATAATATGGACTATATTTAATGTATATATGTTATAAAATGAAGAAATATAATAAGCTGAAATAATTTCTTCATGCAAAAATATTGCAAATACTGATGCAACTTATTAGTGTGAGATGATATACAAACTCAAGAGAAATTAGTTATAAAGCTCAACAAAAAATCCGGATAATATGGAAAGGTAAATGGTTATTAGAAAGCCTATATCCCCTTGTAGTGTATTTGAAAAATATAAATTTTAATGAGACATGTGGATGTATTTTCAAATTTGAATGTAGAGAAAGAGAGAAATAAAGAATTGGAAAATGTTTTATCACCAGATGAAAATAATGATCATTACAGGAAGCAGGCATATAAAAATGAGACCTTCTAATTTCACCTTTCCATGAATATACACAAAATTAGACTAAATACTTCCAGATTTTGAATTTTCATCATGAGAAATTTACTTTCAAATAATACATCTGATATATAAAAAACAGCCTCTGACATGGCTCTTAAAATGATAATTTAAGTCCTGGAGAAATATTGAATGCAATATGCAATAGTAAGTATTGAAAACCACCATCATGGCTCCAAGTTCAAAACCTGATTTCTCTTAATGTGCAAATTTTACTTATTACAAATTTATCCTAATTTGAAAGTGGCATACACATCTTGTTATGGTAAAATTCACTTAAAATAAAATTAACCATTTAAAGTGTACAATTCAGTGACATTTAATATATTCTCACATTGTGCAAGTATCACCTCTATCAACCTATCTATATATATTTTAAACAATATCAGCCACAGTAAAAGAAAAGACATTTCAGTAAGCTGAACTTAAAAATAAGATCATCACTGGGTCATGAGAATTTATAAAACATGGCAATTTTCTCATTTGAAAACAAGATAAATTAAAAAGTGTGTTTCAAAAATTTCACTGCCAAGTTTGCTTTTATAAAACCCAGAAACATAAAAGTATTATAAATTTTGAATTTTTTAGTAAATAACATTTAAAATTAATGTTTGGTGTTGTATTATCCATATTTATAATCTTTTCAACCTTTTTTTTCATCTATGCAAGTGTTGCAGGAAAATTAACCATTAAAAAATTAATAAAAGTATATACATAGATATACTTTTCCCTCTCACCTCTGGCTGGCCAGTCCCCAACTTCTCAACTGGAAGTTTGCAATATTTTTCATACTCCTTTCAGTATTGTAGATGCATTTCCTTTCTCTCAGAATTTCTATCATGATTGTCCTAAACAAGAGTCCTGAATCCATAAAAAGTCCTAAAGCATGCCAGGTTTTGAGTTGGCAAAGCTCTCATGAAAAGATATTTGGTAAAATACAACTTGCTAAAATATTACTTGAGAAAGTAGAGAATAAACCTGTTTCTGGGAACAGTGCAGAAAATGAAATTTTAAAGAAAAATACTTCAGAGAAGCCACGACTAAGGTCCCTCTTCAGCCTCAGGGGTGAAGAAGAAGCTAATTATTCACATGGACACACTTGAGGATTCCCAAAGCTACTGTAGCTCCCCATGGGTTGTGCAGGAATGAAGCATTTCTCCTTCCAGTGTAGGCTGCACCAGTGTCAATGTGGATGAACTTGGAGGGCTTCTATCAAGGTTTACTCAGAAAAGGTAGTTTGTCTGGAGGTCCACAGAGGAGGATGTTTTGGGATGTGTCTGGTGGTGAAAATGTACCCCCTACCCTGACTGTGGCTGAATCATTGAGATTGTTTTCAGGGTGTTCAGTGCCAGGACATTGAGCCTGGTGCAGTGGACTCCTTAGCACAGTCAACACTGAAATTTCAGAAAGTACCAATGGAAAGACCAGGAGACAGTGAGCCTCCACCCCATACCAAGACTCTACTGCCCACACCAGGCCTGGACCAGGTTTTGAGCCCCACCCCCACTTCTCTGGACAACCCAGGATAAAGCTCCTAGTGCAGCACAAAAGGTCTCTGTGGCCTCCCATGTGATTCCGCACTGGAACCCTGCTGAGCCACAGTCCTCTCCAACTTCATTGTACCAACCTTCTGTCATGTCCAGTCAGGAGACCACCACAGTTTGTTGGTGTATTTGTTGGGACTGAAGGATGTTATCCTGTCTGGGAACACACTTCCACTTGGAATTATGGCAGGCCCAAATCACTGTTCCCAGCCCAGGGTGTACAGAGCTACAGGGGCCACAGAAGCCTAGAAAGGGGATTGCTTAAGTATAGGGGGTGGTTGAGGTCCCTCCTCCACAGCCTGCTTCTTCTAATCTGAGCCCAGGAATCCCTGCCAGATATTCATTGTGTGTGTTTGTTGGTGGAGGATGAAGAGTGTTTTCCATGATAAAGAAACCCCTTTGGCTTTTCATTCTTGTGAATTTCTTATGTTTGCTGCTACTATGGCCCATTAACATTGTCCCCAGGAGTGAAAAATTAACAAGTTAAATAGAATTTCAAAGCTTATTCTACACTGAGAAAATAAATTATGTTCCTCAAAAACTTTATATCATAGTATCTCATCCATCCTGAGCTCATTGGTGTATATAATGTTCATACCCTACAAGGTGTGATCAAGTATCTTAGGACTTGAGCTGCCTACATATTTGTCCCCACCTGTCACTATGTTTGAGTGTGTCTTAAGCTCTCTCTCTGCATTTCTGTCACCTCCTATATATAAAGAGGAGGAAAACTCAGAGAGCAACTTTGAGGTTCCTGTGGGAACCAAGTAAAGAACTCAGAATACCTGTGTTCCCTTTTAACTCTTTTATGCTCTGTTTTGACTTTAAATACCTTTTGAGCAAGTCTCAGAGTAACAATTTGCAATATTGTCCTCCCTTGATTCATTTCCCCAAAATTCTTCTTCAGAGTTGTGATTTGTGTGGTTCAACAAGATTTCTCCATCTTCCTTTTTGTAGTAGTGACAAGGCAAATGACATCACTTCTCTATGTTACTGCTATAGGTGTGTGAAATTAGACTTCCAATGGGAAGCAGCAGGGAGAGTGGGTATAATCTTTTAAATTGGAAACTAATTAGAAAAACCTCACACAGAGCAGTCTTGCAACAGGAGTTTGTTGGTGCCATAACTCAGGTCTTAAAAACATATTCTATTGGTCCTTTGTCCTTATCTCTCCACTCCATTATGAATTCTAGGATAGCAAGATAATCTGTTTAGCATCCCTTTGAGTTGGAAATTCCCAAGGAAAACATAAAGTAAAATGTGTCCCACCACTTAGTGACTCTCAAATGGTTTGGTGGTGTTTTCTAGGTTAGGAAAAATGAGGGACTGGGTATCCTTCACTGTTGCGTTCTCAGATTCCCTACTGTTGTTAACCTGACTTATTGTGGGAAGGCCCTCCCATAAAATTCTAATTAAGGATCTTTATACTCTGAATTTGAGAAAAAAAAAATGCTGGGGAGCTGAGGTGGGAGGGTGAGTTGAACAATGAGGAAGATGTAGAGATCCCAAGATATGGAAGCTGGAACCCTTCAAGATCCTAGAAAGAAGCCAGAGAGGGGACCATAAAAGTATGGTCCCTGCATGTCCCCAAGTCAGAGGGAAGGGAAGATAGGATGCCAGCTATGATTTTATATACATGAATGTTATTGTTTTTAGAACAGATTATTCAAAAGATATTTGTGTTCTTCAAAACAGGAGCAGCTACATACACCATAACGTACAAGATAAACTGAATGTACAATATGAATGCACTTTCAAAACACCACTGCTGCTTTCAGAACTGAGACACTTGAGACATGGCAAAACATGAAGGAAGACATTATGCACTATAACTCAGAGACCAGCTCTGTGCTCTTCCTTGTGGTATGAAGTCTCAAGATTGTTCTTGATAATTATGCTTCATAGTTGATTTTACAGAGCATTGGAAGAGCTGGCACTGAACAACTATGTGGAAAGTTGAAAATAATTAATATATATTATATGTATGTATGTGTGTATATATGTGTGTATTGTGTGTATAAATCTATCAATCAATAAATGAATGAATAAATATATATGTATATATTTGTATAAATATGTGTGTATAAATATATATGTGTATATTTTGAAATAAAATGGAGTCAATAATTTTTATAATAGGAGTGTTTACCCATTAAACATGAGTATAAAAAAAGATCATTTTCTATTGATGCAAAGGAGGGACTTGAAATTTTCAGCCTCTGAGTGTAAATGAGGATAGCCTGACCACTTAAGATATGCCTAGAGGTTTCTCTTAAGGGAAAAGATGGGAAAGTTCTTCCTGGCATAATGTTATACAACTCAGTAATTATAGCTGCACTGCCTAGATGCCAGCACCAGTTCTTCCCTTCTTAGATGAACCACTTAGGACAATTTGCTTATCCTCTCTGTCCCTCCATTGACTCTTCAGAAAGTGGGATTGAGGTAACAGTGTCCTTCTCAGAGAGTTTATAAGAATATTAATATAAAAATGCTTAGAACATTCCACTTAAATGTTAAATGTAACTATGGTTATTAATTCTAAAAGCAATCTTGGCAGAAGATCACAATTTACAACTTACAGATAAATGAAGGACCTATCTCCTGTGAGCCACCTCACTCCATTCACATTAGGAAAATTCCTTACTCCTAAGGGGACAGTTGCTGCCTTTACTAAAGCTTATCTCTCTGCCTGTTATTTAAATTTCTGTCCTCTTAGTGGCAACAGATTTTCACAATTCCTTGGTAAATGGACTGGCCACAACATCCTATTCTGTTTGGTAGGAGAATCTTTTGATGAGGGTTCTTCAGTTAAGATTTGGCCCACCTCAATCAGGATGGGTCTCAGTCTTATTAGAGGAGCTCTTTGTAAGAGAATGAAAGTCAGACAGAAAGAAAATCACAAAAGGAGCAGCCAGAAGTTGAACATCAATGGAACTTGCAATATCAAATTCCCATCCTGGGGAGCTCTGCATATGCTCTAATGGAGC
The DNA here is from genome assembly GCA_026826555.1 of Tolypeutes matacus. Lineage (NCBI taxonomy): Eukaryota > Metazoa > Chordata > Mammalia > Cingulata > Chlamyphoridae > Tolypeutes > Tolypeutes matacus. The sequence continues at coordinate 165,669 of JAKSZT010053911.1, forward strand.
AGCAAGAATTCCCAAGTGCAGAGGCAACGACTAGTGAAAGAGCATGGTCGATTGGCAGGCTCTTGATATTGATGTCTGTGCTTATGAACATTTACTCTTGAAATTGAAACTTAGCCTAGTATTATAGGGTGCTTAAGAGTTACTCCATGAGAGCCTCCTTGTTCAAATATGGCCTCTCTCTAAGTTAAACTCAGCATATAAATGCAATAACTTCTCCCCCAAAGAAAATAAAAATAAAAACATAAAACAAACAAAATATAATAATAATAACTTTCTCCCAGTGTGGGACATGACACATCGGGATGAGAATTCCTAGCACCAAGGGATTGCTAGCAATGCAACTGGAAAAATACCTTGACCAAAAGGGGAAAAGGGAAAAACAAATGAGTTTATACAGCTAAGAGACTTCAAAGGGAGTTGGGAGGTCATTCCAGAGGTTATGCTTATGCATGTCTCAGCAGGATCTCATTGACAGCAAAAGTAGATACTACCCAAAATAGCAGGGTTCCTGACAGTTCCAGAGACATCCAGACACTATGGTCAGGGAAGATAGCTCAGGAGTTTGGTGCCTTGTCAGTGGCCTTACTTTGGAATTTATGCAACCCAGTGTGACAGAGTTGGACTCAGTTGTGGTTTCCCCACACATGGCTATACTGTCCCTTCTATTTGAACCTTTAATTAGTACCAGAGTTGGTAATTGTACATCCAAGAGTCTTGAATCTTTGAGCTGTCCATGTGCCAGCTGGGCCCTGAATCTCAACTGGGTTGCAGCACCTAACACCCAGCTTGTTCGACTCACCCAGTACAACTGGTAAGGAGGAGATGATGGACAACCACCATAGCAAGGAATTGAGAGAGTCTACAACTTCAAGCAAGAGAGTACCATCCATCATCCATATGAGATTTAAGCCCCTTGTCAATTAGAGTTGGAGTAGGAATGACCATCACAGTATCTTAGGATTGGGGAATGAACTATGGAGAAAAGTAGACTTACTGGTACTCTACTATAGACTTATTGTGATTATATCAATGGAAGAAATTATACCATTGATGTAGAGGCTGTGGCCGTTGGGGGTTCTGAAGGCAGGGAGAGGGAAGAACAGTTGTAATATGGGGGCATTTTCAGTACTTGGGAATTTTCCCAAATGATGTTGCAATGACAGATACATATCTTGCCATAACCTACAGAATTGTGTGGGAAAGAGTGTCAACTACAATGTAACCTATAATCCATGTTTAGTGGCAATGCTTCAAAATGTGTTTATCAATTGAAATGAATGAACCACACTAATGAAGAATATTGATAATGTGGGAAAACGTGGGAGGTGCAGGGAGCAGGGCATACGGGAATCCCCTATATTTTTTATGTAACATTTATGTAATCTATCTTTAAAAAAAAAAAAAAAAAAAACAGAACCTGAAGAGAAGGAGAGAATCAGAGACTCTGTAATATGCTTTGACATGTGACAAGCTAAGGGCCAAGGATCACCAGAAGTTAGGGCCAGAATGTCAGTCTTCTAGGAGAAAACATCACCTTGGTGATGTCTGAATTTGGATTTTCTCTTAGTCTCAAAGCCATGAGCTAAAAAATTCCCATTTTTTAAGCCAACCCTTTACAAGGTATGTGCTTGAGCAGCCTAAGAAACAAAAATGCTCATCAAATAATATTATTTAAACATTTCAGTAATCACTTCCATGCTCTCTCCTCATTTCATACACTGTACTACTATCGACACATTTATTTGATTGATGACATTTCTTTCATTTCTGTCCCTATAGTGATAATGACCATACTATAATCTGGACTTCATTTCTGAGCTTTCATCTCTGTATGCTTGTGTCTTAAGTAAGGAGAGAAAAAAATTTTTAAATGAGAATCTTTATTCTCCCTGTTGAACATAAGGGAAGAGACATCCTTCTCCCTCCCATATTTCTGAGTATTTACTTTAGAAAACCCATAGTTACAAATGATATTACTTTCTCTGTCCTTTTGAAATGCATGTATTTGAAATGTGTATAAAAGTTTAGCTGAGTCTTTTGCAAATTTTATCACACAAGGTCTATACAAGAAAGGAAGCTATTTCTTTGCAATGTAATCAAAGAAAATTGCTCCAAATTTCCTGAAAAAATATGAGAATAACTTCTGGAGGTGGGGGTTTAGGGGAGTGTGTTCCTGGCTCCAAATTGTAAACCTACCTCTGGTCATGAAGATATGAGAAATAACTTGAAAATATATATGAAATTAGCTGTATCTGCTTAGTCACATAAAAAAGCTTAAGATTTCTTTCTGTCTTTGAATATCTGCAGATTGCCTGTGGTGCATCACATTTTGCTTTAATGTTTATTCAATGATAAAATAGTTTTTCTCTCTCTTCTACCTTTGTAGAGAGGTTTTTTGGTTGGGAGACTGTTTTGTTTTTATTTATTTATTTATATTTCCGCCAACAGTTACTGGCATCTAAATTAAAATATATCTCAAATTGAAGACATTACCTTCCCCCAAACAAGTGAAAGTTATATCTCCTCCAATTTCCAAATCTTAATTAATGGCTTCATTAAACATCCAGGAATTAATTTTTGAAACTCTCTTTCAGTACCACAAAGCTAAATGGAGCATTGTTACTCTCTCTGCACTGAGTACTATTCTCAACCTTCATCACCTCCCAATCTCACACACACACACACATGATGACACCTTATTCATTTTCCTTCAGTGTCAGTTTAAAAGTTTTCCTTCTGGATTCCTCCTTTATCTGAACTCCCACCTATGTTAGCTGTTCACTGACTGAGTTCTCTTGAACAGAACACTACTTCATCTTCAGGCAATACCTGTATTTTGTCATTTTATGTTTATTTATTCATTCATTTCATTGCCTCTCATCTTTCCCATGGAACAATTTGTAGAAAAATTGATCCTAGAATCTTAAAATAAGAGTGGTTCTTCTCTGACCATTACATATGAATTAAATTCCTGGGGAATTCCTTCTAAACAATAACCAAATCTGCCCTCAGATAGTCTGCCCCCAAATGTCTTCAGTGAGATCTCACACTTATCTTCAGATTAATACTCATTTATAAAATAAAAGAGATCCATCTCTCTGGGAAAATTCTCACTGGTAATCACCTGAACTCAAAAAGAAGGAAAATCCAGGGACACTGGGTCATTATTGAGGGTGCTATCACCACATTCCAGAGCTCAGAGATTCTTTCTTTTTTATTTTATTAAAGAAGTTGTGGGTTTACAGAACAATCATGCATAAAATACAGGATTCCCTTATACCATCCACCACCAAAAACCTGCATTGGTGTGGGATATTTGTTACCATTTATGAGAGCACCTTTTAAAAATTGTACTATTACTAAATGTCCATGGTTTATTTTATAGCTCAATGGTTATGTAGTGTAATTCCATGGATTTAAAATTATTTTATTATATTAATATTTATACAGTCTAACATTTCCCCTTTTAATCATACTCAGATCTATATTTCAATGCTGTTAATTGTTTTCATAATGTTGTGCTACCATCACCATCATCCATTACCAAAACATTTTCATCATTCCAAATAGGGTCTCTATACCCTTTAAGGCTTAACTTCCCATTCCCTATCCCCACCCCACCCCTGGTAATCTGTATTCCAGATTGTGAGTTTAACTTCCCATTCCTTATCTCCACCCCTCCCCTGGTAATCTATGTGCCAGATTGTGAGTTTAACTTCTCATTTCCTATCCCCACCTCACCCCTGGTAACCTATATTCCAGATTGTGAGTTTGCTTATTCTATTGCTTCAAATCAGAGAGATCATACAATATTTGTCCTTTTGTGCCTGTATTATTTCACAACATAATGTCTTCAAGGTTCACCCATGTTTTTGCATGTATCAGGGTTTCATTCCTTTTTACAGCTTAATAAAATTCCATTGTATGTATATACCAGTATATATACATTTTATTTATCCATTCATTGGTTCATGGACACAGGCTGTCAAAGCTTCTTTCTTGCTCTAGAAAAATCACTATTGAATGTGTCTCTCTATATTGTTAATAACTTCATCAGCCATGTATAAAAAGAGCACACCCTGTTTACTTTGAATGCCAATGAAGAAACATCTAATCAAGTATCACTAAATAAAAAATTTCCATCTAAATATGTAAAACATGTATATACAGATAATGAAAATAGGTTATATCTTTTCATTCTGTAATTGCTTTAAAATATCCAAAAGCAGCCTTCATTCTTTTCCCCAGAGCTCTCACAGTCTTGTGGATTCTAGTTTTGGGGAGGGGGCAATACTGTAGAAAACTTTCAGAAAGAGGATAAGTACTGTTGAAGACTTGTAAATCTATCAATATTCTCTCATTTTGGTAGCATCAGTGCTGCTCCATATAAGTATAAATAGCTATGCTGCCAATGACTATTGAATGGAAAGCTATTCTTCATGCATCTAGTGTGCATATACTTTACTATCAAGGAATAAAAATAACATAGAATACAGATCCCTGTAATTCAGAATTATCTGATGTCATAAAGACTGTAAAACCCTACAAGTCTGAAATATTAGGCATTCAAAGGAATGAATTATTCAGTTTCACTACTGAATTGACTATAAATAGACTGTTTTAACTATTTTTAAATAAAATTAAAAGTAAACATCTTAGGATATCTCCTGAGAAATAAAAAGAAATTACTTGTAAAGAAAAATCAAACAATATATTTAAATTTTGGGTAAAGACAATTGTTTCCAAAGAGAATATTTTGTCTTTTACTATTCTAATAGTCTTCTGACTTGAGTATTGACAGGCATTTTGCTAGTGGTTGGATATGCAGTTGTGAGGAAAAAATATATGTCCTTCCTTCCTAACTTTAATATACAAACATCCAAACAATTGTTTAATTACACATTGTGTTAGCATTTGAACATGAACTTCAGTGTTTTAGCAGAGAGATGTGTCAAATGAACTGTGGCCTCATATGAAGGGGAGGATCTAGTTCCAAGCTCTTTGATCTGGTATTTGGCAGCATTTCATTTCTCTTAAAGGAATTGTAGGGCTGAGGAACTTGGTCCATGTCTGTTGGCTGGTGTTCTCATTTCCTTGCTAACTGGGCCCTTCCACATAGATATTTGTTTCATCAAAGCTTACATATTAAGAAGGCAATAGAGTTTGCCACCAAGTTGGAATTCACAGTCTTTTGTAAACCAACCTAGGAAGTGATTGACCATTCCTTTTGATGCACTCTAAACATTACAAGCTATTCACTAGGTCCAGCCCTCAATCAAGGGAAAGTGATTACTCTAGGATGTGAACCCCATTCAGCTGGGATCTTTGGGAGTCCTTTTATAAATCTGCCTATCATCCTGTCTTTCACAGGCTCTGGTTGACCTGAGGTCAGCCTGCAACTAGACTTCTTGAAGACTCCTTGCTGTATCCAATGTCAGTTTTCACCTATCTGTTTCATTTTCATTTCATAGTATTTTTACTTATCCAAAATGCCTTCATTCTATAGGAATTTGTTGAGAGCATGATGATTGTTTTGTATTGAGTTAAGGGCAAAATATTGAACAATAAGCAATATGTGGTCCCAGGTGTTCCAGTCTTTTGAGGGGGAGTATGGTTCTCCTACCTGCATCAAGTGAATTTCTAAAGTCCCTGGCAGCTTTTGGAATCTGATGAAAGTCCCATCTGAAGAGGTCAGGAAAATTAAGGTTTTTCTGGCTCCATGCACTTCTTTGTCAAATTAAAAATTATATTGTTTGATATTCAAAACTCTGACCTATGATTTTCCTTCAGTTTAGTATCTTTTTTTTTTATTCATTTATCCCCCCCTTGCTGCTTGTGCTCACTGGGTCAGCTAACCATGCCGTGCGGGCGGGCTTGCCTTCACCAGGAGGCCCCGGGAACCGAACCTGGGGCCTCCCATATGGTAAACGGGAGCCCTACTGATTGAGCCACAGCCGCTTCCCACTTTAGTATCTTTTTTTATTTGTTACTCAGGGACTGTACAACCCTTTACTCTGGTGAGTTTGGGGAGATGGGAAAACCAGAGAATGTCTCCTCGGAGAATTTTATTTTAATGTTTTAGCTTTGCTAATTGCAAGAAAGGGTGATAACTGATGAGAACTTCCTCAGCCAAATGCCAATGTGATCTTGAACCCTATTTCCAACCCTAAATCACCACCACAGTCTGCCATCCTCACTCTGCAAGCATCCTCATTTACTTATGTTTCCCTCTAGGGATGTTGGCTGGTTTAAAAAATTGCACACAGTGGGATCGACTTGAGGCTTGAGAGGAACAGGGGAAAATTAGAAAGTGAGTGGCAGAGTGAGGGGCACATAGATAAATGAAAAAGAAACCAAGATTTCTGCACAGGTCCCTGACTATTGTGAAGATAGTCCTCCTTCTTCCAGACCATCCCCCACCTCTGGAAGTCTGGCTGCTTCTACTTCTACTCCGGGATATTGGTGCTGCATCATCAGTCCCATATGGTGTCAAGAGTGCAGCATTCTTTCCCCCAGGAATGACAGGGGTCATTCCTTTTGCCCAATCATAATCTTTTGCCAAGCAGTCAAGGAGGTCTGTTCTTTATCCAGCCTCTATGCATGTATCTTCATCAGACTGATGGATTTGGGAAGAATACCCCAATATCTAATCCACTGGTGTGGGACAATGTCCATGAGATTCTAGTATGAAAATCTGTGTAGGAGAGGAGAAGAAAGAGTGTCTGTTGGGTATTTCACATCCAAGTCATCTCATTCTGCACCTGGAAGAATCCCCCTTCTCTTCAATCTATTCTTTAGACAAGGCATCTCACCTCCCAACAACCCATTAATCTTGCTAGAAACCTAGAAGGGGAAAATCAAGGCCTGCATATCCTGGTAGTTTCTGGTAGCTGCCCTTATATTCCACAAGGGGATCTGGGACTGATTAAAATTCTAATTAGCCCCACTCACAACCTATCATATGTTCCAATATTTCTGAAGTAAAACATATTTTCCTTTAGCTGAGATGCTCATCAAAGGAGCATTTTCAGACTCTTTAATCTTCCCAACCAAGGGATGATTATGCCTATCATTATGTCCAGTATCCCCATAAACATACAATCTGAATGAGAGTTGTTTGCCTCTTCTGTAAACATAGCTTCAGGAAAGAAAAACCCACTGCACCTTCCAAGGGATACTGCCACAATGTAGTCACTTTTCCTTCAGATCCCCCACCCCCCTTCATGCTTCAGTCATGAGCCACATCTAGTGAGTAGGGGACACTAAGTGTCAGAGGAAGTTCAATTTCCATTCAGAAGAAGATCTGACATCCAGCTCCTTTCTCTCTAACCCTACTCTACAGATTTTGTGGCACTGGGACCCTCAAGAGGATCTTAGTCTCAGGGTGAAAAAAAAAGAGAGTTGACCAAGTAAAAACTCAAATGGGGCACCAGTTTCCTCTTGCAGGTGTCATTTTCCAGCCTCTGCTGCTATGTATGAGGAACTGTAATCAGACCTTTCCATGAAGTAACCCCATTGATATCCTTAGGCCTGGTCTCTGTATCATAGGTACCTGGGGAAGAGCAGGAACCTTTGCTAAGGCCCTTGACTCTTCTCCCCCTTTCCTTCTACATGGAGGCTCCTCTTACCAGATCACAGCATGAAGATGGAGCCTCAATCCCTATAAATTTGAGCATTGGGGTTAAATGGGTCACTGGGGATCCACTCAGAGAAGTGGAAGCACTTCCTTGTGAATTCTGTATTATGAAGAAATATTGAAGCCATATAATTTGTGCAAGCTCTCCTGGCTAGTGGGATACTACCATAGAATGTGAATCCAGGATCTGCCCCTGGAGTCTGTGTGACTAAGGATATGCTAGAAAATGGAGATTCTAGGGGTTCCTCACTTGGAGGATTTTGTCTGAAAATTAAAATGTGATTATATTTCCATGATACAGACTGTGTGATGCAATTAAAACTAAAGCAGCCACAACACAACAGAGAGAAAGACCCATCACAACATATGACTTCTGGGGATCCTAACACCAGACACAGATCTCACACATTAGGAATCCCCTGGAGAATGTAAAATGGAGAATGCTCACTGAGTGATCCCTCCTCTCTGCTTTGGCTGGACACCAGAAGTCTGCATTGGTATCAAGTGCTTCAGAGATCCTGAGGTGGTGCCGAAATTTTAATTCATAAAAGAGTGATTTACAAGATAAAGGCCAATACTTACTATGGACTCTGATCTCCATCACACAAGGCAGAGTGCTCACTCCAGTATTACTCACTCCTGCCTCCCTTCACTCTTAGACTATGAGCTCTGAAAAATCCAATATCAGAGTCACCATGACCATCTCAGACAGGCATTGCTCTTGTTCATTTATTAACATAATTGGGGAGGAACTATAAAGAAGGGTCCAAATAAATCATGTGGATGCCAACATACTCCTCTTTCCCTCAAATATATGACAATATGCCTGATTCCTTCTCATCCTAATGATCAAGGTGAATTAACATTCCAAAGTGCTGCCTCCTGTTTTTGCCTGCCAAATCCTGAACACAAGGATCCAAAATGCCCCAGGGGGAAAAAGTTCCCATTTGGCATCTAAATCTTATAGTTCAATGACACTATACTTGGGCCTTTTTCTCTTCATTAAGTTTGGCCAGCAAAACCCATTTCGAAACTCAGCTCTGGCCAGACTTAAATCATGGTCAATTGGAGGTTGAAAAAAAGACCTCCATGGCAAGATTCACCAAAAGGCATCATCTGCAGCCAGGCCAGATGATGCCAGGAGAAAAAAACACTATTTAGAGTCTCTCTTCCCAGCTGTAAGTGGTTCTCTTAATGTTTTAAAAATTGTCAGGAATTGCAGAATTTCAAAAAACTCTTGAATACTAAAATGAGGACTATGTTATTACTATATATGATATTCTTTAAATAGCAGTCGAAACCTAATTTCATTGCTTGTCAGTCTCCTGTAAATATTTTGTGTGTCTTTGACACTTTTGTGAATCATCTGCTGACTAGTGTTGTTATTTTATGACTTAATGTTGTTATAATTCAGAATTTTTTAAAAAAACCCACTCACCCAAGTGTTCATTTACTATGATGTTAATTATTATTTTGTAAAATGTATATGGAAATGCATAATTCTGGAATAGATTTTTATTTTTAATAAAATTTGATTTTTTAAAAAATATAGTAGAGGCATAAATCAAAAAGTTTGAAATGGCAGAAGAACAATTAACTGAAATTGAAGAAAGAACATCTGAACTGGAAAAGACAGAACAGAAAGAGTAAAGAACTGAGAAAATGGAACAGGTTCTCAGAGAATTGAATGACAACCTAAAACACACAAACGCACATGTTTCTGTTGTCCCAGGAGAAGAGATTGGAAAATGGGGAGAAAGAATATTTTAGGAAATAATTACTGAAAACGTCTCAGCCCTTGTGAAAGAGAGAAGTATCAATATCCAAGAACATGCTAAACAGAATAAATCTAAATAAACCTACTCTGAGACACCTATTCAGAATGAAAATATCAGAGATAAAGAGAGGATTCTGAAAACAGCAAGAGGAAAGCAATGCATCACATAAAATGGAACCTCAATAAGATTAAGTGCTGATCTCTCATCAGAAACCGTGGAGGTGAGAAGAAAGTGGAATGATGTATTTAAGGTACTGAAAGAAAAATGACCAGTTAGAAATTCTTCATCTGTCAAAACTGTCCTTCAAAAATGAAGGGGAGTTTACAGTCTTCACAAATGAACAAAAAACTGAAAGAGTATGTTACCATATGACCAGATCTACAAAGGGCTGCAACCTGAAAGGAAAAACAAAGCCAAGAGACTTGGAGAAGAGTGTACAAATGAAGATTATTATTGTGGCAGTTTGAGATTATTTATGAATCCCCAAAAGAGAAAGATTATGTTTGTAAAGTAATCTATTCTTCTGGGTGTGATACCCTTTGAATGTATTAGATCCAGCTGACATGTTGATTAGATTACCTGTTAAGATTAGGGCTTTGATTTGACCACTTCAGTAGGGCATGACTCAGGTTGAGTGCCCACCTCCTGAGTGGGCTGATATAAATGGACACTTACTCATGAAGACACATGAGAAGAGAAAGAGAGCTCTGTCGTGTTTGGCTTCAGGGAGAGAAGAGCCATTCACCTGATAGTTTTCAGCAGAAGAGAACAGAGCAGTGGAGCAGCTGAGAAGTCCCAGAAAGAAACAAGCCATATGCCAGAGGCTGATTTAAGAAGCTCTGAGAGATCAGGCAGAGTTCACCCAACATCTTGCTTCAACACATGGCAGATGACTTTGCTGATAAAGTACCTCTTATGGTACCTTGAGTTGAACTTTCCATGGCCTTGTGACTGTAAGCATTTACACCAAATAAATACCTTTTTAAAAGCTAACAGATTTCTGGTACTTTGCATCAGCACCCCTTTGGCCAGCTAATATAATTAAGAAGGGTAACTTAAGGCTAAAAAGACAGACAATAGTAAAATATGACAATAAAAAGTCAAAGGAAAAAAATTGATGAAATAAGTAATGACTTTACAGTAATAATATTGAATATTAATGAATTAAACTCCCCAATCAAAAGACATAAACAGAATAGATATTTTTTAAAAATGAGTCATCTATATGCTATCTACAAAAGACTCATCCTGGGTGTAAGGGCACAATCAGTGTGAAATTAAGAGGTTGGAAAAAGATATTCCATGTAAATAACCAAAATGATCTGTAGTGGTGATTCTAATATTGGGGGAGAAATTTAAATACAAAACTGTTATAAGAGATAAAGTCATTATATAGTAATAATAGGGACAATTCACCAAGATGAAATAACTATAAAAATAGTTATGCACCTACCTGGGTGCCCCAAGATAGATGACGCATATACTGGCAAAGCTGAAGGAAGAAAAGTCATCTCTATAATGATAGTTGGAGAGCTCACACACAATTCAGCATTGGAAACAACATGTGGACAGAGGACAAGTCAAGAAACTGAAAGCTTGTATAATATCATGAGTGAACTAGACCTAATAAACATTTAAATAGCATTATACCCCCAAACAGAAGGATATACATTATTTTCATGTGCTTATGGATCTTCTCCAGGATAGACTATATGTTGGGTCACAAGAGAGTTCTCAATACATGTAAAAAGATTGAAATTATACAAAGCACTACCTCTGATCATAATAGAATAAAGTTGGAAATCAATAACAGATGGAAAAAGAGAAAATACACAAAAATATGGAGAATAACCAACAGACTCTTAAATAATCAGTATGTCAAAGAAGAAATTACAAAGAGAAATCAGTAAATATCTTGAGACAAATGAAAACAAAGACACAATATATCAGTATCTATTGGATACAGCAAAAGCAATGCTGAAAGGGAAATTTATAGCCTTCAATGCTTACATTAAGAAAGAAGAATAAGCTAAAATCAAAGACCTAACTGGACACCTGGAGATACTAGAAAAAGAACAGAAAACTGATCACAAACCAACCAAAAGGAAAGAAATAATAAGACCAGAACAGAAATAAATGAAAATTTAGAGGAAAAAAATAGCAAGAACCAACAAAACCAAGAGTTGATTCTTTGAGAAGATAAGCAAAATCAACAAACCCTTATCTAGACTGATAAAGAAAGAAGATGCAAATAAAATCAGAACTGAGAGGGTGTCATTATCACTATACCAGTAGAAATGAGACAGATCATAAGATCATATGAACAACTGTATGCTAACAAACTAGACAATGTAGATGAAATAGAAAAATTCCTGGAAACACATGAACAACTTACATTAACCCTAGAGGAAATAGAAGACCAACAAACCAAACACAAGTAAAGAGATTGAAGCAGTCCTCAAAAATATCCAAAAAATGAAAAGCCCAGGATGGCATTATAGGTGAATTCTACCAATTGTTCAAAGATGATCGAATGCCAACCATGCTCACCTTCTTCCAAAAAATTAAACAGGAATGAATGCTACCAAACTCATTTTATGATGACAGCATCACCCTAACACCAAAGCCAGATAATGATAATATGAAAAATAGAAAATTACAGGTGAATCTCTCTAATGAAATATAGGTGCAAAGATCTTCAACAAAATACTTTCAAACCAAATCCAAAAGTACATTAAAATATTACACATCCTGATCAATAGGGTTTTATCCCAGGTATGTAAGGGTTGTTTAACACAAAATCAATTATTGTAATAAATTACATCAATAAATTGAAGAAGAAAAATCACATGGTCACCTCAATTGATGCAGAAAAGACTTTTGAAAAACTGCAGCATTCTTTCTTGATAAAAACACTCCAACTGATCAGAATAAATGGAAGCTTTCTCAACATGGTAAAGTGCTTATATGAAACCACAACAAACATTGTACTCAACAGTGAAAACCTGAAAGCTTTCTTGCTGATATAGAGTACATTACAAGAATGTCCACTGTCACCACTGTTATTCAATATTGTGCTAGAAATTCTAGATACAGCAATTAGGCAAGAAGAAGAAAGAAAAGGCACCCCAATAAGAAAGGAATTAAAACTTTTGCTATTAACTGATGATATGATTCTCTACCTAAAGAATATTTTAAAATGCACAAAAAAATCTAATAGAATAGAAGAGTTCAGCAAAGTGGCTGGATACAAGATTAATACACAAAAATCAGTAGAATTTCTATACACTACTAATGAGCAATCTTAGGAAGCCAGGAAAAAAATCCATTTATAATAGCAACTTAAAGAATCAAATATTTAGGAATAAACGTAACCAAGGACATAAAGAACCTGTATTCAGAAAGTTACAAAACATTGCTAAAAGAAACCAAAGAAGACCTAAATAATGGAAGGACATTCTGTGTTCATGGACTTGAAGATTAAATATCAAAAAGATGTCAGTTCTACCCAAACTGAATTACAAATTCATTGCAATCCCAATAAAAATCCCAACAGCCTCTTTTTGAAGAAATGGAAAAGCCAATTATCAAATATATTTGGAAGGGTAAGTGGTCCCATATAGCCAAAAAAAAAAAGTCTTTTTAAAAAAAAGCATGTATTTGGAGGATTCTCACATCCTGTCTTTAAATCATTTTACTTGGCTAAAGTGGTAAAAAACAGCATGGGAAGCAAATATAGCTTCCCTGTACACGCTCCATGTAGTGGTTAAGCACTCACTCCCCATGTACAAGGTTCTGGAGTCAATCCCCAGTACTCCTAAAAGAACAAAATAACAACAGAAACAACAAAAATCCAGCTTAGTACTGGAATAAAGATAGAAATATTGACAAGTGGAACTGAATCAAGAACTCCAAAATAGAACCTCATATCTATGGTCAAGTGATTTTTGAGATATCAAGCATTTCCAGCTGGGCCAGAACAATCTATTCAACAAATGGTGGTGGGAGTACTGTATAGCCATATCCAAAAGAAAGAAAGGTGACTCCTAATTCACACCTTATACAAAAAATTACCTTAAAATGGATCAAACACCTAAATATAAAAGCTAGAACCATAAAACTCCTAAGAAATATGTAAGAAAACATCTTTAAGGTCTTGTGGTAGGTGGTAGTTTCTTAAACCTTACACCCAAAGTATGGACAATGAAAGATAAAATAGATAAATAGCACTTCCTCTAAATTATACACTTTTGTTCTTGAAAAGACTTTGTCAAGTAAATAAAATAACTACCCTTCAATGGGAGAAAATATTTGGGAACCAAATACCCATGAAGGGTTTATATCCATGTTATATAAAGAGATCCTAGGGGATGGATGTGGCTCAAATGGTTGGGCATCCATATCCCATATGGAGGGTCCTGGGTTTGATCCCCAGGACCTCCTAGTAAAAAAAAAAAAAAGAGAGAGAGAGAGAGAGAATTTACAACTCAACAATGAAAGAAAAGCAACCCAGTTTAAAAAATGAGCAAAAAACTTGAATAGACATTTTTCCAAAGAGGAAATACAACTGGCTAAAATGTACATGAAATAATGTTCAACATCACTAGCTATTAAGGAAATGCAGAACAAAACTGCAATGAGATAATATTTTACACATTATAGAGTGGCCATTAATTAAAAAACAGAAACTACAAGTGCTGGAGAAGATGTGAAGAGATAGGAACAGTCCTTCATTGTTGGTGGTAATGTAGAATTGTGCAACCTCTGTGAAAGACAGTTTTGCAATACCTCAAGAAGCTGAATATAGAACTGACCTATGACCCAGCAATCCCCTTACTAGGAATATATTCATGAAATCTGAAAGTAAGGACATGAACTGCCGTTTGCTCACCGATGTTCATAGTAGCATTATTCACAACTGCTAAAATATGGAAACAACCCAAGTGTCCATCAACCAATGAATGGATAAACAAACTGTGGTATATACATATAATGAAATACTATTCAGATGTAAGAATAAATGAAATAGGGATGCATATGACAATATGGATGAACCTTGAGGACATTATGTTGAGTGAAATCAGCCAGATACAAAAGTACAAATATTGTATAATCTCACTAATATGAACTAAATATAATGAGTAAGCTCACAGAGGTAAACTCTAGATCATAGGTTACTAGGAAATAGAATGTGGGTTGAGAATGGGGGCTGGTGATTTATGTAGAAATTTTAATAAGGTTTATTGTAAAATGTGGAATTTAATAGAGTTAATGGTAACACATTATAGTGAGTATAACTAACACTGCTGATTTATAAATGTGATTGTGGCTGAAAGGGGTAGTCTATAGACATATATGTCAATTGAAAGGAAGCTAAAGGATAATCTAGTGACTATAACAGTGATTTTAGTGATGGATGAAGATTTTGGTTAATAGTATAAATATAAGAATGTTCTCCTTTTACAAAGTGTTAAGAATACACAGGAAAATTACAACTAATATAATTTATGGATGATAATTAACAGTAATATTGTAACATTTTTGCAGAAAAGCAAAGAAGATATTATATCAAGTTTAAGGGCCAAAAATAAGGGGGTGTAAGGAGGTATGGGATTTTTCCTTTTGCAGTAATGAAAACATTTCTAATATTGACATCATTGATGACAGCACAATTCTGTGATTAAAATGAGAGCCAATTAGTGTACACTTTGAATGGATGGTACAAAACGTGGGACTGTATAACACAGTGAATCTTGTCATGGGAAATGGACTGTTGTTATCAAAACAAAGATGAGAATGTTGTCTCATGAACTACAATAAATATGTGATATTATTACAGGGTGATAATAATTGACTTGATTGGAGGAAAATATACTAAATATAAGATATAAGCCAAAGCTAGTATTAATATTTTGATGATGCTCTTTCATAGTTTGCAACAAATATTTCCCAACAATGCAAGGTCTTGCTGGTGGGGTGATATATATGAGACATGTATGATGATATGCATGTTTGTTTTTTACTATACATTTTTATTGATGCATATTCATGTACGAATGACACACTTCAATAAAATTTTTTATAATAAAATATTTAAAAAGAAGATGAAGACCAGACTCTCTGTTTCTCACTAATAAAAGGCATGTGGAAGATGAGGTTTGAGTGCCCTCCTGTCACAGCAGTCACCCCATCCCCAGTATTTAATGTCACAGACACAACAGAGATCCCCATCCCCCTATTTCACCTCCTGAATGTTGACCTTGAACTTTACTTAAGTTTGCCCTCCTCCCACACTTTCATGCTGACCATTCTCTTCCATGCTGGCATGTGCTACTTTAAACAGGTCAAGGATGGGTCAGAAGGCATACATTATACACTGAGACTATTTGTATATGTGTGTGTGTGTGGCTTTTTTGGTAGAGAGGGTTAAGTGACAATAAGCAGTACAAAGCCTCTCCCTAACATTAGCAAAGCACTCAATTCTCTCATTCCTGCACAGATGCATGAAGGCTTTAGGACTGACCAATCTGGTAGTGGTCCAGATGATGTGAACTTATCTGGTGTTCTTTTCTCAAACTCTCAGTGTTGTACTTTCACATACTACAGAATCATAGGAGGCAGATAGTCCTGGATGAGAGCAGAGAGGAACCCAGTACAGTGAGATAAGGAAATGGACTGTCTTCATTTAAATTCCATTTATAAGCATTCCACACTTTCTCAGGAGGTCCAGAAGAATCAGGCATTTGGCCTCACCTTGAACTTCTGTTGGTTGTCCTATAACATGGCTTGGAGAGTAAGTGAGAGTCTCAGATTCCAGCCAATGAACACTTCTGTTTGCTCATGAAGTATCACTGGGTTATGTGAATTAGCAAGAAGCCTCTTCACTTGATTGGGGGCTTTGTTTTGTCTCCATGGCAATGTGATTTTTTATCTATTCTCTGTTTTTGTGGAGTGAGGTTCTGGACCTGGCCAAGCTGGGTGTTCCTGAAAGGTGACAAGGTGAGAGGGAACCTTGAGACCTGCTCTAAAACTTTCCTGCCACAGCTCAGCAGGGCTTGGAGACAGAATAACCTAATCTACATGGGGTTTGGCTCCTTCTATATCTCACCATTTCCTCAAATTGTATTGTTTGATCTTCCCCTCCTCTGTCCATTTCCCTTGTCTTCCCTTTATCCCTTCTCTTCTTACCTGTCCAGGTTTCCTCTCATGTTTCCCTTAACCAATAAATGGATTGTAGCTTAACATTAACCTGTTCTCTATATGGGTTATATGGGTGTAGCCTGAACTGATGATATGTCCTAGAGAGAGCCCCTGGAGCCCCAGGATAGAGACTACAAGGAAAATCAGAAAATACTTTGAGATGTATGAAAATAATTATACTCATTAAAATTACATAAAATTGTGGCTCTCTAGCAAAATAGGAGAAAAGGCATAGAAATAGTCTGAGGGAGCCACTTTGGGGACATCTGCAGGCCAGGAAATTGCCATGCATTCATCCAAAAGGGACTGGGGATGCAGAGGTAGTGAAGCCAAAGGGAAAACCTTGAGTTCATACTTCTGTAAATGGGAATGACACACATCCCCCTCTCCCAAGGTGAACAGCCTGAGTAAAACCTATGGCTGAGTAGCCAACAGAGGGGGGGAAAGGACAGATTCCTCCCAGAGAAGAGGGAGGGTGCACTGGAGGGCTGACTGTGGTTTCCCTTCTGTGAATCTAACTAACATAATTCACTAGCTCAGAATGGGTAGTGGTAATTGAAAGACTCATCTCCAAAGAAGGGTTTGTTGAGGAGCACCATTTCCTGGCCAGCTGGGAAACTGAGAAAGACAGATTGGTCTCTCCTGATTCTTTCTCAGGCAAAGTAGACCTGATCAGACCACAGTAGCAGCCCCTTGACACAGTTTTGACTAGTTAAACATGACAATATTAAAGTTTTAGAAAAAAAACTAAAAATCAAGAAGCGCTGTGAAATAAAACCACTAGGCAAGAAAGATTGACCAACAAAATGAAATCATCAATAAGTAGATTTCTTGTTATCAACAAAAGATATCCTACACTAAGAAACAGTAAGATGTGGCCCACACAAAGGAACAAGGCAAGAATCTAAATGAGACTCAGGATTTAAGGCAACCAATAAACAATGTTTAAAAAGCCTCCTTAATCAATTTAAGAAGATGAAGGAAAATATGACTAAAAAGCTAAAGAATATTAAGGTGACACTGTGTGAGCATAATGAATAATTTAAATGTCTGCAAAAAAAGTAACAGAGTTTATGTGAATGAAAGACACAATGGATAAGATTAAAAATACTTTAGAGGGGAAACAGATGTGATGCAAGCAATTGGTCTCCTGTCTAGTATATAGGAGGTCCAGGTTTTGATTTCTGGGGTCTCCTGGTGAAAGGCAAGCTGGCCTATGTGGTGAGCTGGCCTGAGTGGAGAGCTGGCACATGCTGAGTGCTGACTCATGTGGAGTGCTGGTCCACACAGGAGAGCTTTTCTGTGCAGGATAGCTGGAGTATGCAGTAGTGCTGGCCTGCACAGAGAACTGGCACAGCAAGATAATGCAATAAAAAGAGACAGAGAGGAGAGACAATAAGAGATGCAGGAGACCAGGGATGTGAGGTGGCACAAGAGATTGAGAGTCTCATTCTGGAAGACCCCAGGTTGGTTATCAATGCCACCTAAAGAGAAGACAAGCAGACACAGAAGAACACAAAGAGAGCAGACAGCAAGTGCAAAAACAATGAGGAGGAGAAATAAATAAATAAAATAAATCTTAAAAATAAATACATCAGAAGCAGGCATATAGCAGCTGGTTTGAAATGTTAGAAAAATGAATAATTGAGTTTGAAGATAGGGCATTTGAAATTGAAAAGATAGGAGAAGAGACAGAGAAAAGAATGGAAAAAAATGAAAGTCTTCTAACTTTGTTCTTTTTAAAGATATTTTTGGTCGTTTGTGGGCCCTCACCTTTCCAGATAAATTTGATAATTGGATTTTCCAATTCTACAAAAAAGGATATTGGAATTTTTATTGGGATTATGTTAAATCTGTAAATCAGTTTGGAAGGTATTGACATTTTAATGATATTTAGTCTTCGAACCCATGAAGATGGAATATCCTTCCATTTATTTAGATCATCATTGGTTTCTTTTAGCAATGTTTTATAGTTTTATGAATACAGGCTCTTTATGTCCTTGGTTAAATTTATTCTTAAATATTTGATTCTTTTAGTCACTATTGTGACTAACATAGGTGCCCCGAAATACATGAGACACACACTGGCAAAACTGAAGGGAGAGAGAAATATCTCTACAATAATATTTGAAGACTTCAATATTCCACTCTCAGCATTAGGTAAAACATTTGGACAGAGGATAAATAAAGAAATTGAGAACTTGAATAATATGATAAATGACTACATCTAATAGATATTTTTTAGAGCATTACACCCCCAAAACAGCAGGATATACATTCTTCTCAAGTGCTCATGGACCATTCTCCAGGACATAAGTCAGATCTCAATAAATTTTAAAACATTGAAATCATACGAAACATTTTCTCTGATCATATTGGAAAAAGGGAAAATCCACAATTATATGGAGATTAAACAATACACTCAAATAATCAGTGTGTTGAGGAAGAAATTAAAAGAGAAATCAATAAATACCTCAACTCGGGAAGCGGCTGTGGCTCAATCAGTAGGGCTCCCGTTTACCATATGGGAGGCCCCGGGTTCGGTTCCCGGGGCCTCCTGGTGAAGGCAAGCCCGCCTGCACGGCGTGGTTAGCTGACCCAGCGAGCACAAGCAGCAAGGGGGGGATAAATGAATAAATAAATAAAATCTTTAAAAAAAAATAAAATAAATAAATAAATAAATACCTCAACAAATGAAAACAAGAACACAACATACCAAACATACCTCTCAGTGCTGAAATGGAAATTTATAGCCCTCAATGTTTACATTATAAAAGGAGAAAGAAAGAGCTAAAATCAAAGAAACTGCACACTGGGAGGAATTAGAAAACAAAGAGCAAATCAATCTCAAAGCAAGCAGGAGAAAAGAAATTATAAAGATTAGAGAGCAGAAATAAATTAAATGGGGAAAAATACAATAAAAAAATCAACAGAAATAAAAGTTGGTTCTTTGAAAAGATCAACAAAATTGATAATCCCTTAGCTAGATTAATAAAGAAAAAGAGAGGAAATGCAAATAAATAAAATAAAAAATGAGAATGGTGACATTACCACTGACCCAGCAGAAATAAATGAGATCATAAGAGTATAATGTATGCCAACAAACTATATAACATTGACGAAATGGACAGATTTCTGGAAACACGTGAACAAGGCACACTGACCCTAGAAGAAATAGAAGACCTCAACAAACCAATCATGAATAAAGAAATTGAAGCAATCATCAAAAAACTCCCCAAAATGAAAACTCCAGGATCAGATGTCTTCACAGGTGAATTCTACCAATCATTTAATGAAGATCTTATACCAATCTTGCTCAAACTCTTCCAAAAAATTGAACAGAAATTGAAACTCATTCTATGAGGCTAATATCACTCTGATACCAAAGCTAAATAAAGATATTATGAAAAAAAGAAAATTACAGGTCAATTACTTTAATGAAATTGTATGCAAAAATCCTAAGCAAAATACTTCCTAAACAAATCCAAAAACACATTAAAAAATTACACATCATAATCAAGTGGGCCTTATACCAGATATGTGAGGGCAATTCAACATAAGAAAATCAATCAGTATAATATCCCACCTTAATAAATTGAAGAAGAAAAATCATATGATTATTTAAGTTGATGCAGGAAAGACATTTGACAAAATACAACATCCTTTCTTGATAAAAGACATTCTTAAAGATAGGGATAGAAGGAAACTTTTTTGTATGAGAAATTGCATATATTAAAAACCCACAGCTAACATTGTACTTAATGGGGAAATAATGATAGCTTTCCCACTGAGATCAGAAAGAAGACAGTGATGACTAATTTCCCCAATATTATTAAATATTGTGCCAGAAGATCTAGCTAGAGCAGTTAGGCAAGAAAAAGAAATAAAAGGCCTCCAAATATGAAAGGAAGAAGTAAAACCTTCATTACTCACTGATGATATGATCCTATATTTAGAAAATCCAAAAAAATCCAAAAAAAAAAACTATTAGAACTTATTGGTAATTTCAACAATGTGGTGAGACACAAGATTAATATCCAAAACACAGTAGAATTTCTATACACTACTAATGCGCAATCTGAGGAGGATATTAGAAAAAATTTTCATTTACAATAGTGACTAAAAGAATCAAATATTTAAGAATAAATTTAACCAAGGACATAAAGAGCCTGTATTCATAAAACTATAAAACATTGCTAAAAGAAACTTATGATGATCTAAATAAATGATATTCCATCTTCATGGGTTCGAAGACTAAATATCATTAAAATGTCAATATTATCCAAACTGATTTACAGATTTAACATAATCCCAATAAAAATTCCAATATCCTTCTTTGTAGAATTGGAAAATCCAATTATCAAATTTATCTGGAAAGGTAAGGGCCCACAAACGACCAAAAATATCTTTAAAAAGAACAAAGTTAGAAGACTTTCATTTCCAGGCTTTAAAACATATTACCTAACTGCAGTGGTAAAAACAGCATGGCTTAAAGATAGACAGATAGACCAATGGAATCAAATCAATAGTTTGGAAATAAACCCTCACATCTATGGTCAAGTGATTTTTTACAAGACTTCAAAGCCACACAGCTGGGTCAGAACAGCCTGTTCAACAAATGGTGCTGGGGAAAATGGATACCATATCTAAAAGAAAGAAAGAGTACTCTAATCTCACACATAATACAAGAGTTAATTTAAAATGGATCAAGGATCTAATATAAAAGCTAGAAAAATAAAACTCAGAAGAAAATGTAGGGAAACATAATCAAGATCTGGTGCTTGGTGGTGATTTCTTGGACCTTACACCCAAAACACAAGCAACAATAGAAAAAAATAGATAAATGGGACTGCCTCAAAATTAAATACTTTGGTTTTTCAAAAGACTTTGACAAAAAAGTAAAATTCAGGCTACTCAAAGAGAAAAATCTTCAGGAGCCATATATCTGATAAGGGATTGATGTCCATATTATATAAAGAGATCACATAACTTAACAACAAAAGGATGAGCAACCCTATTTTTAAAAAATGTACTAAAGAATTAAACATTTTTATGAAGTGGAAGTAGAAATGGCCAAAAGACATACAAAAAAGATGTTCAACATCACTAGCTATTAGGAAAATGCAGAACAAAACGACAATGAAATATCATCTCTCACCATACAGAATGGCCATTAGTAAAAGAACAGAAAATTTCAAGTTCTGGAAAGGATATGGAGAAATAGGAACACTCCTTCACTGCTGGTGGGAATGTAAAATGGCACAACCTTTGTGGAAGATGATCTGGCAGTTCCTCAGGGACCTCAATATATAACTGCCATATGATCCAGCCATACTGCTGCTAAGAATATATTCAGAAATGAAAGCAAGGACATGAATGAATATTTTCACACTGATGTTCATAGTTGAATTATACACAATTGCTAAAAGATGGAAACAACCTATGTGTCTGACAACTGATGAATGGGTAAACAAGATGTTTTATATTCATATGATGGAAGATTACTCAACTGTAAGAAGAACTCAATTGAAGAAGCACATAATAAGAGGGATGAATCTTGAGGATATTATGTTGTGTGAAATAAGCCAGACACAAAAGGATGAATATTGTATGGTCTCAATGATATGAAATAAATACAATGAGTAGACTTATGGAGTTGGGCTATGAAGTGAAGGTTGGTGGGAGCTGGAATGTGAGATAAGAAGGTGAAGAAGATGCTGGATGTATGTAGAATGTTTAATAGGGTAAAATGTAAATATGAAATAATGGTTGGACTTGGTGGTAACACATTGTAAAGAATGTAACAAACACTGTAGATTTATGGATGTGATTATAGCTGAAATGAGTAGTCTAGGAAAAGTAATGCTAATTGGAGGATAATATTGGGAATGTATAACAATATTTTGGAAGTACATGAGGATTGTGGTTAATAATATAAATATAAGAATGTTCTATTAGAGGGTGCTGAGAATGTGATGATATATGAGAAAATACAACTTACGTAATCTGTGGAATATAGTTAGCAACAGCATTGCAATGATTTGGTAGCAAAAGCAAAGTTAGTATTATATTAATTCTAAAGATTATAAAAAGAATATGGGATTTGTTTTTGTGGGATATGAATGAGTAAGCACTTTTTCTCTTCTTCTTTTCACTATTAAGGAGGCCTTGTTTATATCATTTAACTAATCTGTGTTCATCTATGTATCTTTATGAACACTAGAGTAACAAATGAGTTAGCATTCTGAAATTAGATAAGATAAAAGTGCCTAAAAAAGAACTGTTTAGGAGTAGTGATTCCATAACTTTTTGAGCTGTGTTTTTCTCTTCTTTTACTTTTGTGAATTTGAAATAAAGTTGTTAATATAAAAAAAAAATTATGTGAGATCCAGGTTAAGAAGTGCTTAGAGGGAAATTTATAACTGTATTTGCCTATATTAAGAAAGAAAAAGAAAAGGGCTTTCAAGTCAATAACCAAACCTTAAAATGCTCAAATGATAGAGCAAACCGAATCTAATACAAGCAGAAAAAAGAAAATGACAGTTGTTTGAGCAGAAATTAATGAAGTAAACAATAGAAAAACAGTACAAAAATTTTTAAAAAAATTTGTTATTTGCAAGGTCAAGAAAATTGAGGAAAATTAGCTAGATTGGTTATAAAGAAAAGAGAGAAGACTCTAGTACAATTAGAAATTTAAAAGGACTCATCAGTCTTTAGAGAAATAAAAAGGATTATTATAGAGTTCTAAGAAAAACATTATGGCCAAAAATGAATAATTTAGCTGAAATGGACCAATTCCCAGAAAGACAGAAGGTATTGAAACTGAAGAAGAAATATTCTGAGTAAATTTATAGCAAGTGAAAAGGTTGATTTAGTAATCAGTTAACTACCCACAAAAAATAGCCCATGACAAAATGCCCTAATGAAGGTCTTCTGCCAAATATTTAAAGAAGAATTAATATGATTTCTTCACAATTCTTCCAAGAATTAGAAGAGAGGGAACATTTCTTTATTCATTTCATTATGCCAAGAACACCTGATACCAAAACCAGACAAAAACAACACAGGGAAAGAAAACTATAGACCAGTATTTCTTATGAGTATGAATGCAAAAATTTACAATAAAATACTAGCTCTCTGAATCCAACAACATATAAAAAGAATTAGAGGCTGTAACAAATAGGATTTATCCCATGATTACAAAGTTAGTTTAACATGGATGAAAGACTGGATACTTTCCTTCTAAGATCAGGTACAAGAAAAAGATCTCCATTCTTGCCACTTCTATTGAGCATTTTATTGACATTTAAGCAAAAAAAAAAAAAAAGAAATTAAAGCCATTCTTATATTTCTTCAAAATTGAAATATTTATTGAAATATTCTAAATTTAAAATCCATATAAAATAGTTTATTTTTCATTTAATTTAATATTTTGTGTGTGATAGAATAAGTTCATTTACATTGAAGACACTTCTCCTCTATGTCACATTTATGCCATTGATTCCTAAATATTTTTGAGCCATATTTCCCTTAAGGAAATACTTATGCAAATATGCAAACAAAAACTGATATGCTACAAGCAACCTCAGGTGCTTTGTTTCCTTCTTGAATTCCATGGTTCAACCATTAGCATTTCTTGGATGTCATGTTTACAATGAACTTTAGAGGCAGGAAAGAAAAAGTATTTGCTCTGAAAGGGGCCAGAACTCATCAGACAGCCCTGCCCATTCCCTAGCAAGCCCTCATGAGGTTTAATTTCTAAAGTGGGCATTCTTCTTGGGGACCACTTTCTTTCTCCAAGGCTTTTCTATATTAGTACCATTTAATCCAACAAAGAGTGGGAATTTTTTTTTTCATATGTACATTCAGAGTTTTTATTTCAAAACAAAGAACCAAAATAACATTAGTAATAAAAAATCCATTTGGAAATATTCACAGGCTGGTCACTGAGAAATGGAAAAAGCTCCACACTGAACTGAATTACTGCCAACCCACTGTTGTTGAGTGGCCAGAAGTAGAGGTGCAATTAGAAGGAAGGCACCTCTTCCAAGTGGGAATTTGAGGGGAAAATATGCAAAATGGATAAGCAAAGATCAGTACCATGTGCATGCATAAGTTAGTGTATACACCTCCTACCTGCTCTAAATCATGGTGAAAATGGGGCCCTTTTCATATTCTGCAATGATCTTCCACCTCCTCATCTTCTGAGATACCAGAATGACAAAACCACCTGGCAACAATATTTTAAAAAGAAGAACCACTGGCTTACTTTTAATCAAGTTTTCTTTTTTAACCTTTGAATGTTGTTAAAGCTTTAACCAGAAGGAATTCACCAGAAAGCAAGAGTGTACGGGAAATAGACTTCCAACACTTCTCAAGGAAATCGAAACTTCAAAAAGATTCTGTTTGTGGAGTAAAAAGAGTATCTGTGGAGTAAAAAGAGTATTTACAAGTTTATTTCTGAGTTGCAAAGATTATTTCCCCTTCTCCATGTTTTTAGAATTTCCTATATTACCCCATTCAATCTCGGCTGCCACAACCAGACAGAAAGTACAAAGACATTCTTTTCCTTGCATCTGTAATGGAAACCTTAGCAGCAGACATTAACTGCTCCAGGTCTGTCAGAGATGCCTTGGTAACAAGTTTTTAATGTAGGATATGATCCAATGCCTGACTTAGGATTGTGGGTTTTTTTCTTCCCCTACAATACTCCAGTATTAAAAGCCTTATTTTTGTTTTAATAAAATGGATGTCATTTCTTGTATTTAAATGTAACTTTCTCTTCCCAAAAAGATTTTAAAAGATCTACTAGAGTGGCATTAGAGGAATGAACTTTTTTAAAAACAAATCAATTTTATTGACTTGAAATTAATAAAGCATACAATTCATCCAAAGTGTACAATCATTGATATTTGTTATACTCACATAGTTGAGCATTCATCACTCCAATCATTATTTGAACATTTTCTTATTTTATAATTTTTTTTTTATTTTTAAAGAAGCTTTAGATTACATAAAGGTTACAAAAAAAATAAGGAATTCCCATATACCCCAGTCCCTCCCCTCCCAAACTTTCCCATATTAACAACATCCTTCATTAGTGTGGCATATTTGTTACAGTTGATTAACATATTGAAGCATTGCTACTAATCATGGACTATAATTTATGTTATAGTTTACACTTTGTCCTGCACAATTTTGTAAGTTATGAAAAAATCTTCAATTGCCTGTACCCATCACTGCAATGTCATATAGAACAAATCCAATGTCCCCAAAATGTCCCCATATTACACCTGTTCTTCCCTCTCCCATGCCTCAGAACCTCTGGTGGCCACTGCCTTTACATCGATGATAAGAGTTCTTCCATTGCTAGAATAATAATGTCTACAATAGATATAATCTACTTCAGTCCATTGTTCATTCCCTATTCTTGAGGAATTTCAGATGGTGATGCCCACTCTGCTTCTAATTAAGAGGGGTGTTAAATCCCATGGGGCAGAAGGATGGAGCTATGTTGCTTGCAGTTGCAGACACTCTGTTCCTTGGGATGAGTGTTGTCCATCATCATTTACACATTAGTTGTCCTGGGTGGGTGCAATGAACTATAGCATTTTCATTTTTTCAATAATAATAATAAACAAAAAGACAAACAATAAAAATCCTCACCTCTCAATCTATGTTTCCCCTACTGCACATAGCTGTTGTTTCTGGCTATTCTTGCACAATTATTTATTTGTTTATTAAGCAGTTTTATTCAGATCTATTCACATACCATATGATCAATCCAAATGGTATGATCAATGGCTTTCAGAATAATCACAATGTTGTACATTCATCATCTCAAAACTTTTAGAACAATTTCATTACTCCAAAAAAGAAAGACTCCCCACCTCTTCACATTTCTTCTTCAGACTTACATAACCAGTAACCTAATTTCACTTTTATAAACTGATTTATTTTTACATTTTATATAAATGGAATCATAGAATATGTAGTACTCTGAGTATGGTTTCCTAAACTTAGTATAATGGGTATTTTTTTCTGATGTTAATATTTTGTAGTATTAAGTTATATTTGTTCAGAATGAAAGAAAAACAGTCTTATATATGCAATTCTATGCATATTCATATTTCACATAATATATTTATATTTCACATAATATATTTAGTTCATAATAAGGCAATCATACAGTATTTGC
Source organism: Tolypeutes matacus (assembly GCA_026826555.1). NCBI lineage: Eukaryota > Metazoa > Chordata > Mammalia > Cingulata > Chlamyphoridae > Tolypeutes > Tolypeutes matacus. Next base: position 192,481 of record JAKSZT010053911.1, read on the forward strand.
CCTTTTGTGTCTGACTTGCTTCACTCAGCATAATGCCCTCCAGATTCATTCATGTTGTCATATGCTTCAAAACTTCATTTCTTCTTACCACTGCAAAATATTCCTTTGTGTTTATACCCCACGATTTGTTTCTCTATTCCTCAGTTGATGGACAACTGGGTTGTTTCCAACTTTTGGCTATCATGAATAATGCTGCTATGAACATCAGTGTGCAGATGTCTATTTGTGTCTCTGCTCTCAGTTCTTCTGAGTATATACCTAGTAATGGTATTGTTGGGTCCCATGGTAAGTCAACTTCCTTAGGAACTGCCAAGCAGTCCTCCATAGTGGTTCTACCATTCTACACTCACACCAACAGTGGATAAGTGCTTCTATCTCTCCATGTTCTCTCCAGCATTTAGTTTTCTGACATTTTAATAGCAGCCAGTCTAATAGATGTGAAATGATATCTCATTGTAGTTTTGATTTGCATTTCCCTAATTGCTAGTGATGTTGAACATTTTTTCATGTGTTTTTTTGCCATTTGTATTTCTCCTTTAGTCAGTTATCTTTTCAAGTCTTTGGCCCATTTTTAAAATTAGATAGTATGTCTTTTTATTGTTGCGTTATATGAGTTGCATTTACCTAATCACTAGGGATATATATGATCTCCTTATATATCATGGATATTAAACCCTTATCAGATTTGTGATTGTCAAATATTTTCTCATATTGAGTCATCTGCCTTTTCATTCTTTTGACAAAGTCCTTTGAAGTGGAAAAAGTGGTGAATTTTGAGGAGGTCCCATTTATCTAGTTTTTCTTTTGTTGCTCATGCTTTGGGTGTAAGGTTTAAGAAACTACCACCTACCACTAGATCTTGAAGATGTTTTCCTACATTTTCTTCTAGGAGTTTTATGGTTTCTCCTCCCTCCCTGAGATGGCTTCCTCAACTGCATGCTCATTGTTTCTGCTTGCTGTTTGCACTCATCTGCTCACTGTGCTTGCTTGTTGCCTGCTCACACTCTGATCATTGGCTTCTCATTGTGTCTGATCATTGTGTCTGCTCCTCTTCTTTAGGAGACAATGGGAATCAAACCCAGGAAATCCCATATGGGAGGTAGGCATACAACTCCTTCAGCCACATCTGCTCCCTTCTCATTGTGTCTGCTCACATGTCTGCTGATTGCATCTGCTCATTGCATCTGCTTGTTGCATCTGTTCACTGCACCTGCTCATCTTCTTTGAGAAGCACTGGGACTTGAACCCAGGACCTCCCATGTGGAAGATGAGCACCCAATAGCTTGAGCCAATTCCACCTCCCTTTTGTTTTAATATTTAAGTCCTTGATGGATTTTGAGTTAATTTTAGTACAAAGTGTGAGATAGAGGTCTTCTTTCTTTCTTTTGGATATGGCTATCCAAATGCACCATTTGTTGAATAGACTTTTTTGGCCCAGCTGGGTAGCTTAATAGCCTTGTCAAAAATCACTTGACTATAGATGTGAAGGTCAATTTCTCAATTCTCAATTCATTTCTATTGGTCAATCTATCTGTCCTTATGTTAGTCCCATGCTGTTTTTTTGTTTTTGTTTTTGTTCTTTCAGCCACTGTAGCTAAGTAATATGCTTGAAAGTCAGGAAGTGTGAGGCCTCTAACTTCATTTTTCTTTTTAAAAACATTTTTGGCTATTCAGGGCCACTCGCCCTTCCAAATAAATTTGACAATTGCCTTTTTGATTTCTGCAAAACAGGCTATTGGGATTTTTATTGGGGTTGCATTGAATCTGTAAATCAATTTGGGTAGAATTGACATCTTAACAATATTTAGTCTTCCAACCCATGAACACAGAATATCCTTCCATTTATTTAAGTCTTTGGTTTCTTTTAGCAATGTTTTGTACTTTTCTGAATATAGGTCATTTAGGTCCTTGGTTAAGTTTATTCATAAATATTTTATTGTTTTAGTCACTATTATAATGGAATTTTTTTTCTGATTTCCTCCTCAGATTGCACATCAATAGGGTATAGAAAGGCTATTGATTTTTGCATATTAATTTTGTGTCCCAACACTTTTGCTGAACTCATCTATTAGTACTGGTAGCTTTTTTGTGGATTTCTCAGGATTTTCTAGATATAGGATCATGTCATTAGTGAACAGTGAAAGTTTTAATTCTTTCTTAAAGAATTGGGTGAGTTTTATTTCTTTGTCTAGCTTAATTGCTCTAATTAGAACTTCTAACATAATATTGAATATTAATGGTGACAGTGGACACCCTTGTCTTGCTCCTTATCTCAGTGGAAAGCTTTCAGTCTTTTACTGTAGAGTACATGCTAGGTGTAGGTTTTTCATATATCCACTTTACTATATTGAGAAAGCTTCCTTCTTTTCCTACCTTTTAGAGTGTTTTTATCAAGAAAGGGTGCTGTATTTTGTCAAATGTATTTTCTGCATCAATCAAGAGAATCATATGGTTTTTCTTCTTCAATTTATCAATGTGTATCATTTTTTAATGTGCTTTTGGATTCTGTTTGCAAGAATTTTGTTGAAAAATTTTGCTTTTATATCCATTAGAGATATTGGTCTTTAATTTTCATTTTTCTTAGTATCTATCTGGTTTTTGTATTAAGGTGATGTTGGCTTTATAGAATAAGTTTGGTATTATTCTTTCCTGTTCAATTTTTTGAAAGAGCTTAAGCAAGATCCATATTAGAGTTACATGTGAGGAAGCTTAGTGGCCTATCATTTTGAAAGATTTTGAAAAGATGATGGTATATTAGATAGATTAGAGATAAAATTTTGAGAAACTCAATGACAGATACCAGATGATTGATATTCACCAGTTTAACCCCTCTAAACAGCTTTCTCTGGGTTGCAGCAAGCAAGGCCCATTCTTCTAGGGTGAAGTTGATAGCAAAATCTTTGACTGTCACTGATTCTTAAAACATTATGGGCAGTCTAGTTCCATTCTTACCAATGACCAGAGTATGATGATTGAGATCATGGCACCGAGGAAGATAAGAGCTTTGTCCATAGAAATCTCAAACTGTGTTTGTGTTTCCAGTCAGATCAGTCTCAGTGCTGATGTGGCACTTCTCTTTCAGATACACTTACAGAGACAGGCAAACTCTGCCTACAGAAAAATCCACATAAGGCAATATTACATGACAGGTGGAGTGATCTAACCTGGAAATTTCTCAAGAAAGTGGTAATTATGTCTTCCAGATGGTGATTATAAAATTTTTCCGGGCCTGGGGTGGAGGCGGTGAAGTGGAGACCAGGATAGAGGGCGGGAGGCTGATTCGCCGCCTGATGTTGGCCTCTTCCTGGGATGCCCCATGAGGAGTCCTGACCCATAGCCTCCTTCTCACCCGGGATGGCTTTGGCGCCACGGATTTCGATTGGAAAGAGCTGCTGGCACCACCTGCTCCAGGAATCTGGTAATTTTGAAAAGAAGCCTGAACAGCCAATAGGAAAACCCCTATTTCCTTTACCCGAGGTGTGACCCTAATGGCGGTGAAGAAGTCGTTTCTATTGGCATTTTAAATTTATCAAGAAATATGTAAGTATACTCAGGAGAGGAGTACTGAAGCACCAGTAGGGGCAGGAATATTTGTATTGTTCTGGATAACAGTGAACATGAGAAGATTGTTTTGTACAAAAAATATATAAAATTGGAGTCTTCCACACTTGCTTGTAAAATAAAGTTGCTCCCCTTTGGTGAAAAGCAGTGCGTGTTCATTAGTAAGGTTGTGGGACACATGAGACTGGCTTCCGGAAATTCTTCAACAGGGTCTCCCGTGCTAGGATCCAGGATAGATCTTGATAGGGTTCAAACCATGATGGAGTCCATGGGCTCAAAATTATCACCTGGAGCTCAACAACTGATGAATATGGCTAAGTTTCAGCAGCGGAATTCTGTTCCTTTTGGAGAGCAGCTTGAGTCGGTTTGGAGAAGAACTGGATACAAGCATATGCTTGGACTACTATCATCTATTTCAGGAGCTTTGGACAAGTCATCTTGCACACCTTCTCCTTTCAGATCTGGACTGACATCTGGAAAAATGACTGAAGACTTAAAAGCTTACATTGATAAAAATACACAGCCACCCGATGGAGGAAATATTACCAACCTTGATGAATATAAAATCGTGCACAAAACCATGCTCTTCTTGAAAATGACCTTAAAAATTCAGGATCCTCTTTCTTACCAAAGAAAGGAAATTGCAACTCAAATATACCTAACTCTGAAACTCTGAGTTGCTCCCTTTCCTTCAGAATTTATGTAGTCAAATTAACCATCTCTGTGTGGGACATAATACTGAGGGGCAGGAAAACATCATCAAGCCCAGCGAAGGCATTGTTGGTATTACGTAAGTGTTTTTTTTTGTTTTTTTTTTTTTTATTGTGGGTAAAAATCAAATTTTTCACAATACAAACCAGTATTTGTAAAATGTTATATAGATATATATGCATATATGTGCATTTGCTTACAAAAATGTTATTATTTTGTTTTTCGTATATATTTTAAAAGATGCTTAGATTACATAAATGTTACACAAAAATTACAGGGATTCCCATGATCTCCACCTCCCATACCTCCCATAACATCTCACATAAACATCTTTCATTAGTGGCACAAGGTGGGTAGTGATATTACTGGGTTTGGTGGTGCAGGGTTAACAGGTGGGTAGATTAGGAAGGGCAGGTTTGAATACCCAGTGCATGTAACTATGAATTGCGTAAGTGTTTTAAAACAAATGTGGTTTAGATTTGGTAGGTGGGAGACTCAGCTTGAAAGGAAACAAATTTGTCTCAATGACTACTGCCTGAAAATCTGCTACCAGAAATAATTTTAGGAGCTTTTGCATTTTACCATTAACAAACTTGTAGAAAATAAATATTTTCCAGTGTAGAAAGTAATACTTTGGAAGGAAGCAAATGCCCATAACTGAAAGTGCTTTTCACTTCTCAGGCATTTTATTGAAGTTGTACAAATAACAGCAGGTGAAATAGAAAGTTATCTGCACAAACGTAAAGGAGCCTTGGGAGCTATTACTTGTATATTTTTTGCTGGGCTGGTTAAAGCCATTGTAACAGATTTTCTTTGTAAATCATGTTTGGAATTTTGGAATCATCAAAAACTATATTAAGATCATTCTTGTGGTATAGAGATCCTTATTCCCTAATCTCATAATCCCAGTTTTTTGGCACTTGAGGTTTCATTGAGAGGTGGCTGTGTTTAATATAGTCCCCATTCTTTCCATAGATATAGTTTGTTGAAATAGCACACTAGACTGAAAACTCAGGACTCCAGGCATAGTCCTGGCTGTTAAATCTTGGCATAGATTTTTTCCCCTTTAAAATGAAGTATTTGGATTAGTTGAGTTTATTTTTTAAGGTCTCTAATTAGCATTGAAATTTTAAGAGTTTAATAAGTTAATGAAAAGGATGGTTCTTATCTATCAAGGATATGGAAAGATTACGTTAGTTGTCAAGTGTTGATAGTCTGTATCAATGATAATTAGTTGGTATAAAGGTGGAAAAAATTACACTAAACAAGGATTTAAAAAGTACTTGGAATACTTCAGTTATAGACATGAATGAGCAGCCTCATTCCTCCCTAGTCATAACACAATGAACAAACATACAAAGACTGAAAGCTGGAAAGAAGACAACAGACTGCTCAGGGATTTTGGGGACTTGAAGAACAACTGTGGTGATGTGGTTTGTTTGTCTGTCTGTATCCTGGATGGGGTACCAGAGAAGTCTGCAATCCAAGACTACCAACTGGCACAGACAATAAAAGCTCTAAGAAAAGCCTGTTCCTGAAAGCCAAGAGACCAGGAATAGGGAGGTCTAACAAGAGAAAATATTTTCAACAATACTCACCCTACTCAAGCCAAACACTAATGGAAACATTGCAGTACCCCTAACCCCATGGAAAGAGGAAATGCACTCTGGTTTCCCTCTGCAGTGATGTTAGCAAGCCAAATAGGGAGCTGATCTTCCATCTGGCACTCAGAAGAAAAAAGCAATATTCTGATTCTTTTGCTGGGGTTGTGTCTACAGGGCCAAGCAGGAAGCTGAACTTCCATCCCCCATCTGGCAGAAGTTAGTGGTTCTTCAATTCTCCTATCAGCCTTAAGGTGGAGCCAAGTACAGGCCTGAATTTCTGTCCCAATCCTTGCAAAATCAGGTGGTACTTCAATTTCCTGGTCAGGATGGTGATGGGAGGGAAGAAAGAGTGTTGAGTTGTAAAAGTAATTGAATAAGTAATGTCTGAAGATTACCCAAGTTGTTAAAAAGCATAAATTTACAAGTGCGAGAAACTGAGCAAACCCCAAGCAAGATAACCCAAAGAAATCCAAACCAGGACACATCATAATCTTCTGAAAAAGTAAAGAAAAAAAATTTAAAAGAGGCTAAAGAGAAATGATGTGTTCCCATAGAAGAATTACCAATTTGAATGATAATACAAATTTCTCATTTTACATTATGGAGGCCAGTAGGAAGTGACATTTTTCAAGTACTGAAAGAAAAGAAATGTTGACCACCAGCTATATATTCAGCAATATTCTTTAGGAATTAAGGGAAAATAAAGATATTCTCAGATGAAGAAAAACTATATCACCTTTCCTTAAAGAATTGCTCTGATGAAAGTTTTCCAAGGAAAACTTTCAGAAAAATGCTTGGCACCTCAGAAAGGAAAGAAGGTAAATGTAAAATGTAAAAACAGGTGTAAATATAACAGACCATCATTCTTCTCATGAGTTTCTTAAATCACATTTTATAATTAAAGCAAAAATCATAACATCATATGATTTGGTGCTCAGTGTATGTACAGAAACTATCTCAGACAATTATATTTTAGAAGTGAGGAGGCTAAAGTGACTTACAAGGACATAAAGTTTCTACATTTTTATCAAAGTAAAACATTGATACTAGCATACTTTGATAAGTTGCATGTACTTTCTAATACCTACAGTCTATGCTAAGAAATATATTTATAATAATATATTCAAAACTGCTATAGGGAAGCAGATGTGGCTCAAGTGATTGGGCTTCTGTCTACCATATAGGAGGTCCAGGGTTCATTTCCCAGGGCCTCCTGGTATAAAGCAGGCTGGCCTGTGCAGTGAGCTGGTCCAAGCAAACAGCTAGCCCATGCAGAGTGCTGGCCCATGCAGAGTGCGAACCCACACAAGAATGGTGGCCCATGCGGAATGTTGGCCTGAGTGGAGAGCTGGTGCAGGAAGATGATGTTGCAAGAAGAGACACAAAATAGAGAGATGCAGCAGATCAGGGAGCTGAGGTGGCACAAGAGATTGGGCAGCCTTTCTCCACTCCAGAAGGTCCCAGGATCCTGGTACTGACTAAAAAGAAGACAAGCAGGCACAGAAGAACACACAGAGAGCAGACAGTGAGTGCAAAACAACAAGGGGTATGTGTGTGGGTGGAATAAATAAATCTTTGAAAAATATTTGTTTTTTTATTCTACAAAAAAAAAAAAAAACTGCTATAAATAATTCAAAATGGAATTCTAAAAAATGTTCAGGTAATCCACCAGAAGGCAAGAGAAAAGAAATTACAAACTTTAGCCTAACAAATCAGTAATTACTTTACATGTAAATGTCTAAATACACCAATTAAAAGAGATTGAAAGAGGATTTAAAAAAATACAACCCAATTACATGCAGTTGTCAAGATGTTTAGTACAAATGTAATGATATGCATTAGTTGAATGCAAAAGGATGTTAAAAGTTATGCCAAGCAAACATTATTAAAAAGCAGGAGTGCCTATGTTAACATCAGATAAAGTAGATTCAGAACAAAGCTATTTGTCTGAAAGCTATTGATAAAACTAGTAGACCAGCAAAGGTAGAGAAGAACTAAACAATATTATCCAACAGTGGGATCTAATTGACATTTATGGAACACTCCATCCAAGAACAGCAGAATACACATTGGTTTCAAGCACCAGTGGAAGATTCACTGAGATAGCTGTATCTTTGGCCATAAAGCAAACCTCAACAAATTTAAAGAGTAGAGATCCTGTACAGGATGGGATGTTCTCCAACCATAAAGGAATCAAACTAGAAATCAATATCAGAAAGCTGCAGGAAAATCTCCAAACACTTGGAAATTAAACAGCACATTTCTAAATAATTCATGGGTCAAGAGAAAGTCTCAAAGGCAATGGAAATAAACATAAAATTGAATGAAAGTAAAATGATAACAAAATTTGTGAGATATAACTAAAGCAGTGCTGAAAGGGAAAAATTTTCACATTATATGCATACAATAGAAGTTACAAAAGATCTCAAATCAAGAGTTAATTTCTTACCTCAGGAAACTAGAAAAAAGAATGGCAAAATAAACCCAGAGCAAGCATAAGGAAAAAAGTGATAGAGCAGAAATTAATGAAATTGAAAACAAGAAACAGTAGAAAAAATCAGTGAATCAAGATTTAAAAGTTGGTTGTGGGGAGTGGATGTGGCTCAAACATTTGGGCACCCACCTCCCACATGGGAGGTCCTGGGTTTGGTTCCTGGTGTCTCCTAAAAGAAGATACACAAACAACGAGCAGACACAGATGAGGGTGCCATCTTGGGGAGGGTGGAAGTTGATTGTTGGGGGGAAGATCAATAGCATTGATAAAACGTTAGCAAGACTGACAAAGATAAAAAGAGAAGACTCAAATCACCAATATCAAGAGTATAACAGGATATCATTACAAATCCTGTGGCCATTAAAGAAACTCATCAACTTAGAGGAAATGTACCTATTCTTAGAAAAACTACCACAGCAAAACCAGATGAAATAGATCATCTGAATACTTCTTTAACCGTTGAAGAACTTGAATTTGTAACATAAAAGTTTCTGAGAAAGAAATATGAGTAGTTTCATTGGAGAATTCTACCAGTTAAAGAAGAGGTAACAAATTTTGCACAATCTCTTCCAAAATATAGAACTCCTTTTATAAGCCTAGATTTATCTCATATCAAAACCTGATAGAGACAGTACAAAAAAGGAAAACCACAAACTAATATTGCTCATGAATTAGATACAAGAATTCTCAACAAAATATTAGCAAATCAAATCCAACAATATTAAAAGGAATTATACCCATGACCAAGTGGGATTTATTCTAGGTGTGCAAGGCTGGCTCAGTTAAAAAAAAAAATGTAATCTACCATATAAGAAGCTCTAGAAGAATTTTCATAAGATCACATAAATTTACACAGAGTATGTGACAAATTCTAACACCCATCTATGATTTTTAAAAATCTCAGAAAACTTGGGATTGAGAGGACTTTCTCAACCTCATAAAAGGCATCAGTGATAAATCTGGAGCTAACATCATACTTTATGTGAAAGCTAATGCATTCCCTCTAAGTAATAAATGAGGTAAGGATGTCCAATCTCAGTACTTCTTTTAAACATAGTACTAGAAGTTTTGGCCACTGCAATAAGGCAGGAAAAGGAATTAAAATGCATACCAATTGGAAAGAAAAAAAGACAGTGGTCCTTATTTGTAGGAGACATAATGATCTACATAGAAAATCTCAACGAATGTATTCACCCCCAAAAAATGCTTAGAACTAATAGATGAATGCACTAAGGTCACAGGATGTAAGATCAATAAGCAAAAATAAATTATATACAAACAAAGACATGTGAATATGAAATTAAAAATATCATTTATGATCCCCTTAAAATAATGACATGCATAGAATGAATAAAACACAACGTGTGCAGGATCCATATACTGAAAATTCTAACATGGCTGAAGGAAGAAAGAAATGAATGAATAAATAAATGAACAGATATATCATGTTCATGAATTGGAAGACCCAACATAAAGATGCCAGTTCTTTCCATATTGATATACAGGCATCACACAATTACTGTTGAAATCTCAACAAATATTTGACAGAGGGCCCTTACTTAGAATACGTAAGAAACTCAAAACTCAACAGAAAAAACACAATACAATACAATTAGAAGATAAGCAAGGCCTGAAGCTATATTTCTCTGAAGAAGATACATGAATGGGAAATAAGGACATATAATGAAATTCAGCATCATTAGCCATTAGGGAACTGCATTTTAAGATCATCATGTGATACCACACCTATGAAAAGAGCTGAAATAAAAATCAGTGAAGATATCAAATGCTGATGAGGAAGTGGAGAAACTGGATCTCTCTCATCTATTGCTAGTAGGAATATAAAATATACAGCCACTCTGGAGAACAGTTTGGCAGATTCTTTAAAAATTAAATATTTACTTTACAATCCACCAATCATACTTCTGAGCATGTACCCCAAAACATGAAACTTATATCCATACAAAAATATTTGTATACTTAATAAATGTTTATACAATTAAATAAGAATGTGTTGGGCATTCAGGATTGTGATTGCCTGGTGTGTATGTATATTAAAACCTGAAAATACATTATAAGGAGACAGAAGACAGTCATAGAAACAGGAGAAACAGCATCAGCAATGCACGTTGGCTGCTTAGTTTCATTGTTTTTTATAATGTTAGGAATAGTATTTTTATTTTCTTGTTTATGTATTTATAGAGCGGAAGAGTCACCTGTTTACTTCTACTTGGAAAAAATCCTTTTTAAAAATATGGAACTAATGGAGAAGAAACTCACAGACTACATTGATCGGTGAATGTATAAACTCCAGGAGCACATAGATAATAAGATTGCTCTGTTAATGGATTTACTACAAAATCCCAACTCTCCATTCCCTGGGATGCCTCTAAGACATTGTGACTCTGGAGAAAGATTTTCAAATGGAGAAAGATAAGTGGTTGATGTACAAAACATACTTAAGATATTTATTACTTATTTATTACAAAGCCAAAACCTGGAAAAGTTTACAAAAGCAAGTATTTGATATCCTTTGGGGATTATCATCTTACTACCATAAAGAAACCTCCGTGTTCATTTTTACTGCACCTGTCATAAATCCAGTCTTATACACTAAAAATTAACATGATAGGGTCATAAATTATCTTTGCAAGCAATATTTTTCATTCTTGAAACTTTTGTGTTGTGTAACTGTTTATGTATTTTAGGATTTCTAATGCAATTCATTAGTTTGTTTTGTATATGTTTATTATTCAAGCATTTGCAGTTTATACCAAGATCTTATTTTGTAGTTTTGTGGGTATGAAAAAGCATGCTTAGAGTATTTGATTGATTGCTTTGCTTTTGATAATTGATTGTTCTTGGAAAATTGTATACTTAAGATTTGGAACCTTTAACTTCAGATCAACTACATTTTATATTGCTATCTCAGATAAACGATCAAATGTGATGTTTGGCACTCATAAAATTAGTTCACATTGGGGCTGTTAATATTTGTTCCATTACCTTGTAGCACTAGATAAGGAAGTGAAAATCAGAACTGGCCTATTCCTTGTTAAGATTATTACTTTGGATTTGATGTTTAATGGGATTAAATAATACTGTTGTTTTTTCTCAATAAACAAAGAAGTATAAGCAAATCTTTTTATGTGCTGGGAAGGTTTGTCTTTCCAAGTCCTTTTCTAGTGTGTTTAAAGTACAAAATGCTCAGGCTCTTTACTTTAATGGATTAAGGCATATGAATCTAGGAGATGGCAATTCACTCTGGCAGACTTAATTTTCAGAAATCATAACTATTGTATATGTTTTAAAGGGTATTATATTTGCAATAAAAATAAATGCATCTACTCTAAAAGATTTTTTCCCTTGAGCATTCTTAGTTAAAATTATCATCACCACCAATTCTTAGTAAATCTACAGAATCATCTTAAGGAAACAACCTTCATGATCTTCCACTTTCAAACCATGACTATGATTAAATTATTCCCTTCAATTACTTCTGTTTCCACATCTATGAAATGGTTTAGCAAAAACAAGTTTTGAAATATCTAAGGAGCTAATGTATAAAGTGCTTCCTATCAAAACTTTCTAAGTATGTGATAGTTCTATTATTCATTAAAATGGCAGAAAATTTTGAATCAATACCCTGTACTCTGCAGAACTGAGTAGTCTTCATAGACAACCTGGAACAAAAAGATTCTTCCTCTCTCAACTCTACAAACCTCAGGTGTTCAATAGGAGATATGAATATAGACAGTTCAATAGCACCAGCACAGTAGAACCTGAAACCTACCAACTTTCTCTCAGGTTGTGGTCCATATAAATAGAACATTTTGCAATAAAAATTTATATCCAAGGAAAAAGTATGATTCACAGTTATAGAATGTGCATATTTTACCACCATGAAAGAGAAAGACCATCCAGTATATGTCTCTTCAAGTCAGATTTAGCTGATGGATGTCCTAAGGACTGCAAATCCCTACAAGCTGCAAAATATTAGGGATTCCTGGAATAAATGCTAGTTTCATTGCTGGTTTTCCTATAAATAAGATGTGTTTAACAAATTTTAAAAAGAAAATTAATGAAAAATTAAGAAATATCTTTATATATAAAGAACATATCATTTCTTAAGAAAAATCAAGCAATTTAATTTTACTTTACCCATAGGCATTTGATACCATAAGCTGTAAGGCCACATTACAACTTGACATTTCCCTCTGCCCAGGATTGCTTCCTCCTCCTTTCCCCCCCAAATATAGTGATCCAAATAGCAGTCTCTAATAAATATACTACATCCTAAACTCCATCCCATGGTCTCCTTCCTTGAGAATTTAATTAGTGACAATAATTAAAAGAGTCTATGGAAAAGAGGGTTTGTAAGTAGACAATGAAAACATTCTGTTGTGTTTGAAAATATGATGAATAATTATAAAATTTCATAGGATTATTTTAAGGTAGCTCCTAGTGATTCAGTATATTTGATAGTTTCCAAGTGAGGCCAAGTGAACATTGTTAAGATGCTTGTTTTTAAGAAATGTTCTCCCATATCCTATTATATAAGGACTTAAGTCATGTCAACTCCTGGGTGCTACTCTAATCCAAAACAGGGAAATTGGCAGAGCCTTGTCCCTTGTCAAGTTAGTTTCCTGAGAAATTTTGGTTAAAGTTCTCTTTAAGGTTTGGTTCATTCTTTCCATTTTTCCAGTAGATTGAGTTCCTCATAAGATACAACAATTCCAAGTAATGTCCAATACTTTTGATATTTCTTGGGTGACTGTAGATATAAATGTTCTTCCATTATAATTTTCAAGAGTTTGGGAATAATCTCCTTTAAAAGGGCTTTTATTACTTCTGAAGACTTTCAGTTTGGCATGGAAAGACTTCAACCTGGTGGGAGAAGGTGTTTACAAATGCTAATAGGTATTTATAGTTTCCTTGGTCTTAGACATTACTGTAAAATCTAGTGGCTAATCCTCTTCTGCACCTAGGTTTCAGTATTGTACTCCCTTGTCAAACATGGGGGCAGTGTTTTGGGATTGACTTTGTCACATATTACACAATCTCAATTCACCTTTTGAATAATTCTTCTATCTGGCCATATGATTAATTTGTGCAACTAGTGGTACACAGTTTCTCAGCCATAATTTGTGCTCTGATGTAAATGTGACATGATTGGCTCAACAATGAAGAATAACTACTTCTTTGGGTAACATAATTTCTTGTAATAAGGTGATTATTATGTCAGATTTTAATATATTGCTTCCTTAACTTAAAAGACACTTCTCCTTCCAAATAGTTCCATGGGTGTGCACCAAAAAGAAGGCTTACTTAGAGTCAGTGTAAATGTTCACTCTCTTTCCATTGCGAAGGTGTAAATCCCTAGTAAGTTCAATGAGTTCAGCAGGTTGTATGGATGTATTTGGGGGAACAGCTTCAGCTTCAGTGTTTTCTGTAAGGTAATAATACCATATCCTGCTATCTGGGGTGCCCCTGGTCCATAAAACTGCTTCCATCAATAAACATTCCTGGGTCTCTGTCCTTTAAGAGCACATCTAGGAGATCAGGTCTTCCAGAATAATCTTCATCAATGACATGTATGCAGCAATGTCTGGGATCTTCCCAGTTGCTGTTAGTTAGAAGAGTTGCTGGATTTAAGGGAAGAAATAATCATGAGTTTCACATTGGGATTATCAAAGGATAATCTGGTACTTAGTGAAGAGTCCTCCTGTAAACCTATATTCCCCCTTTTTTTTCTAAGAGAGATAATATATAGTGGAGGCTATTTAGAGTTGTAGATTGGTATAGGGTACATATTTCTGCATCCTGTAGATCACGTTTTGTGGCTACTGTTCTCAGGCAAACTGGCCAGACTTGGGGTACAGGATCCAAATGTTTGGAGAAGTAAAGAATTGGACTTTTGGAGCTACCAAGGATTTGGGTTAGAACTCCTAAACCTATGCTTTGTTGCTCATGAACAAATAAGAAGAAAGCTTTTTGAGGGTCAGATAAGTCTCAGGCAGGTGCTGTTGGCATATATATATATATATATATATATATTTTTTTTTTTTTTTTTAATAGAGGGGAAGGCTATTTGGCATTCTGAGGTACATTCTAAAGGTTCTTTTACTTCCCCTTTCAAGGCTGCATATAAAGGTTTAGATATCAGTCCAAAACCAGGAATCCCTAGACAGAAGAAGCCATCCAGTCCCCCAAAACCCTGCTGCTTCTATATATATATATGTGTGGTAAGGTCAGCTAATCTGGCAAAAGCTTTTCTTCTGTTGGGTACTAGATTCCTTTGTCCTTTTACTATTCAATTCCTAAATATTTTATAGTTGGTTGTGAAATTTGAGCTTTTTTTCTTAGACACTTTATAAACTTGTTCTGCTAGGAAATTTAAAGTCAGGATTGCATTATGATTTGAAGCTTCCTTGGATTAATTTACAAGTAGGATATCATCTACACATTGCAAAAACAACACATTTTGGAGTTGTTCTCTTAAGCCTTTGGCTAAAGCTTCCTCAAATACTGTAGGGACATTTTTAAAACCCTGGGGAAGCAGTTCAACAATATATTTGTTTCATATTAGTCCAGAGATCTTTCTATTCAAAAACAAATAATTTCTGAGATGCAGGGCTTAATGGCACACAATAAAAAGCATCTTTTAAATCTAGTACAGTAAACTAACAAAATTCCCCACAAATGCATCCGGCACCACTGGATGAATGTCTTGTACTATTTGACTTATAATTCTTATGTTTTGTACAAATGGATACTCCTTTCCCTCTCTGATTTTAGAATGGGTAGGATAGGAGTGTTGTGTGGAGATTGAAATGGTAGAATTAAGTGATATTTAAGAAGAGTCTATTAATGGGCCTGTGTGCTCCTGAGCTTCCTTTTTAAGGAATACTCTCTAAGATTAGGAAAGTCTGCAATGAGTTGATTTTTTACCAGAATATGTTTTGCTGTTTTTACTCTTATGGCAGTTTGGCATTTTTTATGAATTCCAAAAGTAGATATTGGATTGTATTTGTAAACTAGTCTGTTCCTGTGGGCATATTACATTATATTAAATTCAAAGGTTTCACTTTTAAATGATTAAATCATGATTAAGGCTATGATTTGG
Source organism: Tolypeutes matacus (assembly GCA_026826555.1). Taxonomy (NCBI): domain Eukaryota; kingdom Metazoa; phylum Chordata; class Mammalia; order Cingulata; family Chlamyphoridae; genus Tolypeutes; species Tolypeutes matacus. The sequence goes on from JAKSZT010053911.1 coordinate 207,977, forward strand.
TGCATCAGTAGGATGTTGAGTCCCTGCCTGCCTAGTGGGCAGGGACTCACAGAGAAAATGACATGGCAGAGAAGAGAGTTGGATGCTGGAGCCCTGGGAAGAGAGCCAAGCCATTCACCTGAAGAGACCAGGGCCCTGAACAGCTGATAAATCCTGGAAAGAAATGATCCCTGGGGAGAGAGACAAAACTTATCCTCACCTATATCTGAGAACAGAAGGATCTAGGACCATGGAGCCTTAAGAGGAAGAGGAAGACTGAACCCTCACAGAGACCAGCAGCCATCTTGCTCCAACATGTGGCAACAGACTTTGGTTAGTCCTTCCCTTATGGCCTTGTGATTGTAAGCTTCTACTCAAAAAAATACCTTTTATAAAAGCCAACAAAATTCTGGTACTTTACATCAGCACCCCTTTGGCTGACTAATACAGCTATTCTTGCATACCATCTGCCCATACCACTGCTCTTACCTTTGCAATGATTTCTTAAAGTACTTCAAAAGTCCTTCTTCCTATAGGTGCAGTAGGACCGATTGGAGGGCACAAGCCTGGTCTGGGGAAACCTCAATTTTCAAAATATCTATTGAAAGGGTCACTTGTGAATTTAATTTGATTAGTAGGTCTCATTCAAGTAAAAGCATAGAACATTCAGGCATATATAGAAAGCTATGCTTTGAGTATTCCCACAAAGGAGGTCCCTGGTTCAATTCCCAGTGCCTTCCAAGGAAAACAGAAACAAATAAGAAGCAAAAACAAATATAAAAAAAACAACTCAGAGCAACCTGATGTGGCTCAGTGGTTGAGTTCAGGCTTCCCTCATATGAGTTCTTGGGTTCATTCCCCAGCTCCTGATACCTAGAAAAATAAAATAAAAAATGAATATTGCCAGAGGTAAAGAGGGATATTTCATAATGAAAAAAGGATCAATCCAAAAGTAAGATATAAATATCATAGTTTGTATGCATCTAAAATAGATATACACATATGTGAAGACACATAAAGGAAAAGTACATGTATTCATTTAGACTATTATCTTTACAAAAAGTTCCCTATTCCATTTCTAACTTTTATTTGGAGTGGCTAAAGGTAACAGTCACTACCCTTATCTGATAATTGTTGTTGGCATTCCAATTATTATCCACCACTAACATTTCTGATGTTTTCTTTCCCATTTATTTGTTTTTCTCTATAATTTTCTTTCATTATATTCATCGAGCCCCTTTTTCCCAACCCACAACCTTACCAACTTAATTTTCCCTTCACTATCTATTCTCTGCACTATTCATGACCCTGGTCAGTGATACATCAATTCTTAGCAATAGTGAAGGAAATTCCTGATGTGAAATTATTTAAAGCAGTTACACATAGCAAGATTTAGATGTTATTAATAAGGAATTGAGATGACATTTTGTCCAAGGTTCCAGGAATTTTGCCTATGATATATCACTTCTTATCCTTAGGTCCCCAAAAGAAATACAGTCTCAGGAAATGATTGGCAATTTTTTGGAGAAGTGGAGACTTCTGTTCCAATTCCAAAACTCACATGGTATATTTTTATTTTTATTTGAGAAGTTGTGAATTTAGAAAAGAATCATGCATAAAAGTATAACATATAGGATTCACATACATCACCCTACCACCAAAATCTTGCCTTTTTGTAGATCACTTGTTAAAATTATGAAAAACCATCATCAGATTAGTACTTCTAAATATAGATCATAGTTTATATTTGGTGCATTTTCCCCATAAACCATTCTACTATTAATATCATGTATTAATATTTTACATTTAAGACAGTAAGAAAATGTTCTCGTATTTGCACTGTTAATCACAATCCATCATCTACCACAGGGTTCATTGTGTTATGTAGCCCTGTGTCTTATACTGTCCATCCAAAGTGTACACTCAGTGGCTCTCAGTTTCATCACAGAATTGTGCTGTCATCACCTCAATTTTAGAGCATTTTCCTTACTCTAAAAGGAAAAATCCCATACCCACCCCCACATTGTTGTCCCTCAGCATTTGTTTAGGTCTTCCTTTGTCATTGATGCAAAAATATTACAATATTACTAACTATAGTCCATAAGTTCTATTAGTTGTATTTTCCCATGTATCCTCATATTTTTAACATCCTGTCACAGACTTATATTTGTTCTAGCTCATAGAACATTCTTGTATTTGTACTAACCACTATCCTCATCCACCACTGAGTTCATTGCTATACAGTCCCTAGATTAACCTCTAGCATTCTTCTATTGACATTGACATCCCTAGAATACCCCTTTCAGCTACAATCACATTTATCAATTGGCAGTGTTAGTTATACTCACTATAATATGTTACCATCAACTCTATTTCCACACATTTACAATCAACCTTATTAAAAATTCTACCTACATTAAGTACCAGCTCCCATTCTATCTTCTAGTAACATATACTCTAGAATTTAACACCATGGGTTTATTAATCATATTTAGTTCATGTTAGTGAGAACATACAGTAGTTGTCCTTTTGTGTCTGGCTTAAATCACTCAACATAATGTCTTCAAAGTCCACCCATGTTGTCATATGCATCCTTTTTTAACTTCTTATTAGAGATGAATAGTATTCTATCATGTGTATATGCCACATTTTGTTTATCAATTCATTGGATGATGGACACTTGGACTGTTTTAGTCTTTTGGCAATTGTGAATAATGCCAATATAAACATCAGTGTGCAAATGTAAGTTTGCATCCCAGCTTTCAGTTCTGATGAATATAATCCCAGAAGTGATATTGTTGGATCATACAGCCAATCTATATTAAGCTTCCAGAGGAACCACCAAACTGCCTTCCAAAGAGGCTTCACCATTTTACATTCCCTCAATTGTAAAAGAGTGTTCCGATTTCTCCACATCCTCTCCAGCACTTGTAGTTTTCAGTTTATTTTTATTAATGGTCATATAATAAAAGGTGAAATGATATCTCCATGTAGTTTGGATTTGCATTTCCCTAATAGCTATTGCTATTGAACATCTTTTCCTGGTCCATGCACAAGGAAACCTTAGCAACCTATGCATTTTTCTTTCCTGGCCAGCATCTGGGCTCATTGGGCAGCTATGCAGTGTTCCAAACCCTTGCAGATCCATGAGCCCTCTTCCTCTTTCTCTTTTATGGCTTGAAACAAGACCTTAGTCTCTTACATAGAGGGACAACCTTCTGCCCCATAATATTGGCAGTTTTTCTGTAGGGATCCCATCTATTTCTGCTGTATCTGTCCCCTGCTTTGGTAAAAAAAAAAAAAAAAAAAAAAAAAAAAAAGAACACATTGCCTTGAGGGTGGGCTGGCCCTGCACCCTCCTTTGTGTTTCCTGAGTGGTTCTTTTTGTTCCCTTTATGGTCCTTCTGGCACAGCTTCCCATTGCTGGGCTTCTAAACTTTTGGCCACCTCAGTCAAAAAGGCTTATGCTGTGCTGCTGATTCCAATCCAAAGTAGGACAAATTGTGATGGGTCTTTTCTACCACTTCAATCTGTACTGTCCCTGAGAACAGTAGAAAGGATACAGGAGTCTTTCCCTGGGCAGACCCTTGTTTCATAATTATCTCTAACGCCATCCAAGTCAGAACCAACTCATCCACATCCTGATCAGGAGTGGGATGATGCAGCCACATATCCCGTCTTTACCTGAAGGGCAGTTATGTATTCATGAACAGTCTTCCAGGGCATTTTACATTTTAAGGCATCCCCCACAGTTGAGAATATCACTCTCACGCTCTTAGCCTCCCAGATTAAAGAGAATAAGAGGTGAGTTTGTCTGTCTCTGTCCTGTTGGTTGTACTTCTCCATGGAGGCAAAAATAAAGTGTAGCAGATGGTTCACTTCCCCAACAGAGTCAGTAGTGCCCTTTCATTGCAGATATCCTAACCAAGCAACATGCAACATTCTTCTTTTTTGCCTATATCTGTCTTTTAACTAATATATTTCACTTTCAGGAAAATAACTCATTTCAACAGCTTCATTTTAATCAAAGCTGAGGTGGTTTTGTGTTGAATAAGTCTAATTTTGTTCCTGAAAACAGCTGTGAGTCAGTAGAGCTCCTTGCACAGGGTCCCAAGCTCCCCTTGGTAGTCATATTAAACCCTTGGGACACCATGAGGGTCAGCAGATGGCATGGGAGTGTGCAGGTGGCCAGCAACCAGGGTATAATTTCCCTACTCTTCTTAGGACCCACCTCCTGCCTTTGACCCCACCCACCACACCATTTTGTCACTGTTCATATGGAGATTGCCCACATCTCACTTGTGTTCATGAAAGTAGAGGGAGGCCAGTGCCTCAATCAGCCTATTACTCCTCAGAGAGTTGGGCTTTGATGGGATGACTGAACTGATGAATCCTTATGCCTCCACCATGCCATGGAAAGCTTTGTTGGCATACAAACTTTGGGGGCAAGACAACTATTACCACCTATAAGGAAGGAGTCTCAGCAAATAGAGGATAGCAGAAAGTCCATGCAGGTGACACCAAGAAAACATTTGACTTTCACAGGCACAGAAGAGAATATTTACTCCCAAAGAGAAAAGACAAAGCAAGGTTAGAATTGCTAGTGGAATTTGATCCCCCATGACCAGTGGGACCCACTCCACAGCCAATGGATGGAGATGGCTTACATTTACTACTTTTATGTACTGTAGGTGAGGGACCCAGCTCCCTCCCCATCAGGAACAGATGTAACCACAAGTTTGGGCAATTTGCTATGGCCAAGCAATCCCAAGTGAATGTTTAAAGAATGCTCTGGGTGAAAGGAAAAAGAATGTTCCAGCAGGCCACCATTTGCTAAGGGATGCCTTTTATTTCCAGGCCCTCCTGAGAAAGAAGTGAAGCCATATTTATCAGGCTACCACATCTACTCCTAAGCACCAGGTTTATTTTTAGGTCACAGGGAAGGGTGACAAGCCTCACTCTGACTGTCCCTTCCCCTCCCATGTTTTGCTTTCCATCTAATCTGAACCTGTAACAAGTTCATTCTATTTCTGTTTGTTGCCGGTCAGGCTCTGGGTCCTAGAAAACGGTGCCACGGATGAGAAAGAAAGAATAAGACAAAGAGAAGAAAAACTGGGATCAGGGGACTCTCCGTCCAAACTGGAGAGAAGAGCCCAGCCACCTCATAAAGTGTGGCTTTTATTTGGCTTTAGAGCAAAGAAAATACGTGTGAGCATGTGCAAGGGCAATAGATACTTGACAGTTACATTTTACTGAAATTAACAAGTCTTAAAGGTCAATGACTCAGCTCTTTTACATTTCTGTAATTCACAGGAAAGCTCAGGATATTTCCCCACCCAGCTCCTGTTAGCATGAAACTCCAGAACTTGTTTATTACATTCCAAGGTGACCTTCTTTTCTATTAGTAGTCATGGCCTTTAATTGAAACTCCATCACTGTTGACTGATGGTTTTTATTTAATTAAGAGATAGAGAATGAGAATTTGTTGAGGCATATTCTCTTAAAGAGAAGTAAGTTTTAACTATTCCTTCAGGCTGATATTTAGTCCTATAACATCCAATTTAAGTTTAAATGAATTCTTATTTAGCTACTAGAAGAAATTTTGTTAGATGTGAAAGACCATATAATCTAACTGCTGTTAAATCTCATTCAGGTTGATGGCAAAATTCTGTTCCTTGTGATTGCTGGACTGAGACACCTCTTTCTTTATTGGATGTCAGCTGAGGGCCATCCGCACTTTCTAAAGGTCACCCATATTCTCTGGTTTATGGTGCCTTTCTCCTTCTTCAAATCCAGCAACTGTGTCAAGCCCATCTCATTCTTCAAATCTCTCCTCTCTCTTGTGTCATTTCTCAGCCAGAAAAAGTTCTAAACTTTAAGGACCCGTGTGACTTGATTTGGGCCACAGAGAAAATTTAGATTACCCAGGGAAATCTCTTCATCTCACAGTCTGTACCTTTAATTATATCTGAAAACTTCCTTTTGGCATTTAAGGTAATATAGTCACAGGTGCTAAGGATTATGGCATAGACATATTTGGGGGGCAAATATACTACTCACCAAACTAAAATAATCATGCCTGTAAACTATTATTTATGGAATTGAATATTCTTTGAACTTTAGTCATAGTGAAGTGAAAATATGTAGATTCACTGATCTGAATCATTTTGAAAGAAAGATAACATAATGAGCTTTAATGGTTAAACTACTTGTATAATCTCTTAGATCTACTTAACCACTAAATCTGGTAATGTATCACTTCATATGCAATATTAATAGTAAATAGCTTACTAAAATTTTACTTTGTTGTTGGGAAGCATAATGTCATTTTATAAATCATGTATATTTTTAAAATAAGTATCATTTGGCAATATTTTGCATAGATTTGCTAAAAATGAATATCAACCCTTATCCAATGGGAAGATAAGTATTATGGAATTTCAGTAGAATCATCACTTGATTATTTATAGGCACTATGCCAAAAATATATATTCATAAATTCAAGAAGAAAATGTTTTCTATAAGTTTGGAATATCACAGTTATATTTAGTTGGTTTGTCTTCTCTGGCCCAGGCTGTATTCCTCTTCTCTCTTGGTCTCTTGACATGTATGAACCAGGCCTCATTTCTTGTGCACTGAGTTTGTCCCAGTCATTAATGGCTCCACCCTGCCAGCCCTGTCCACTCTTTCCTGGGACCTTCCCCCAACACTTGTCTCAGTTAAGCCCAGGCAGCTTGGTTAATCCCCTCAACAATGAGTTTCCCTCATTTCCCCATCTTTCCTCAGTTTACCTCCTGTGAATTGTTCCCCCTTCTATGGCCATAACCCCACTTCTAGGCTCTCAGTCATGTCACCTCAGTCAGCTCCCCACCTCCCCTATTAATTGCCTTGTCCTCCCAGGCTCTCTCACCTTTCTGCTCTTGCCTCACTCAGCTCATATGCCCACAGCCACTGGCCTTTCCCAGGTCCACCAAGGGCCTCTGAAACACCATCACCACCACAAAGATGCAAAGAAGCCCCCTATCCAATCAAGTTCCCTGCATGAGGCCACATGTGAGGTTGTTTCTTTGACACATAGGGGAAATGCCAGCCTCTGGTGACCCTCAAGCACATTGTTAGCTGGTAAATGGCAGTCATAAGTCAATCCTCCTGCCCTCATAAACACTAAAACCTCTTGTATGAACCTGGAGGGAGAAGAGTCAGTGAGGGGTCAACAGACTTTGTTAAAGCATCTCCTTGCTTGAACCGTGAGTTGCACATGCACAGAATAGACTCAAACCCATGCGGCCAAAGACAGAAAAACAGAAGTTAGACTTAAGTGACCTTTAGAAATATTGGAGAGAGAAATGAAGTAGAGAATATAGAGGATCATGCAGCTGGATTGGAGGAGGCAGTAGCACAGTAAATTACTTTCTGTAAAGTATTTAGCCTCAAGTAAAAGGCAGTCAGTCTTCAGTGTGCCTAGTAGAATAAAAGAGCTCATGTGGCAAGAACAGAACCCAAATATAGCGCTGTTTCCACAGCATCCCCAAATCATCAGTAACACCAAAGGCATACTGGTCATTAGTAAAATATTCACACACTGCCTCCTTTATTAAATTCAAGCTCTTAAGAGAGTAGTAGTTTCACAACTTTGGCTGACATGGATTTATCTAGAGCTTAGTCACTATAATAATGTTTAATCTTGTTCCCCCTAAATGGCATGATATTGACATAGTAATTGTAAAATAATATTGTATTTTGAAGAAATTATAAAAGTTACAGGTCTTATATAAAAATTGCAATAATAGTATAAAGAACTCCTGATCCCCTCACTCAGTAAACTTTCTCCCCTTTAGGGGTGAGTAAACTTTCTCCCCTATAGGGGTGCATAACAGCACACCAAAGTCTATACTTACTCCTGTGTCTCCTCCAACTTTTTTGTGATACTTTCTTTCTGACTAGCCTAAGCTCTCTTTCAAGCTCCTCTTTTACCCAGCATGCATGGGATTCAGCAGCCCTTACTTATTGGAGCAATTTCCCAAGGTGGTTAACAAGGGCCAAGTGGCAGCTATAACCATAGCCTGATGTGCTTTCTTTTTCTAGAAGACATCTACATTCTTTTCTAACTGTACTAAATTCTTCTCTAACTGTATTAACCCTGCAGGCATAAACAGAGCATCCCCCAAGTCATGGACAAATACAGGACCCCTAATCTGATTTCCTAGGCACAAGCAGATTGACAAGGTTAAACACAGCCACATAGAGGAATAAGGCCATACCAGGTTTTTACCTCCACAGACTGGGCAATAAAGGGCAAGAGTCTCTTCTAAGACTCTCCAATAAATGGCAAGATTCCCTTCACAAATTCCCCAATAAAGGGAAAGATCCCCTTTGCAGACTTCCCATTAAAAGGACTGCCATGCTTTCCATGGCTTTTATACCATTAGGAGACTCTGGAATATCCTGTTGACAAGAATATCCTCCCTATTCTGGAATATCTTGCCAACTACACCAACTGCCATGCAGGTAGAGACCCTGCCATCTATGTCCATTCTAATGAAGATGGTCAAGCCCAAACAGCTAATTTGATATTCCAGAGAAACCACACAGGAGCCCAGTGATGGTCATGCCTTTATTACTCATACACAGAACCCAGTGGTGGCAGGCCTAGAGAAGTTCTGCCCTTATCACTTACAGAACACAGTAGTGGCCTTCTGGCTAGAGGGTACTCTGTGCCATGCTGTGCCATGCCCTGTACTGGCCTCTACTCTTACTGCCTAACAGAAATGGTCATCTTTTATAAGGTTACAAACAGTGGGTCACAAGGGTTACTCATTAACAATTACCAGACCTCCTGGTTCTTATTGCAGGTGTCCCTTCAATGCTTACATCCAAGGACCCTGTTTATGAGGGTGAGGTAGCTGGCCAGACCATCCCATCCTCCTTTAAAGGCCACAGGTTCATGGAAAGGGCATTCCATCTTCATTTACCCTTCAGAACTTCTTCCTTTTTACAGCTGAATAACACACCATTGTGTGTATATAACATATTTTGTTTATCCATTCATCAGCTGATGAACAATTGGGTTGCTTCCATCTTTTGGCAATTGTGAGTAATGCTGCCATGTATGTTGGTGTGCAAATATCTGAGTTCTTATTTCTCTCCACGCTTTCTGTATTAGTCAGCCAAAGGGGTGCTAATGCAAAATACCAGGTATCTACTGGCTTTTATAAAAAGTATTTATTTGGGGTAGAAGCTCACAGTTACCAGGCCATAAAGCATAGTTTACTTCCCTCACCAAAGTCTATTACCCTGTGTTGGGGCAAGATGGCTGCCAATGTCTGCCAAGAATTCAGGCTTCTTGGGTTCCTCTCTTCCTGGGGCTCTGTTTCTCTTGGGGCTCAGCTGCTGTGCTCTCTCCACAATGCCAACAGTAGACTATCAGGTAAATGGCTCTGTCTCTCTCCCCAGGGCTTCTGCAGTGTCTATGGAGCCATCTCTATTACTCTGTGTTCTTCTCCTGTGTGTTCACTTCATGGGCTCCAGCTCAAAACTCTGCATCAAAACTCCAACTAACTCCTCTGCTCTTCCATGTAATTTCATCTGTGAATCCCTACCCACCAAGGGGGTAGGGACTCAACATCCTACTGACATGGTCCAATCAAAGCCCTAATCATAATTTAATCATGCCCAGGTACAGACAGTTTACACACATAATCCAATATCTATTTTTGGAATTTATGAACCATATCAAACTGCTATACTCTCCAACTTTTGCCATTTTTAAAATAAAATCTTATTGAAGTATACTATTCATACATGAACATATATAAACAATATATAGAGAGTAAAATTTTTAAATTTACAAAACAAGCATGTGTATCATCATACAAGGCCCCCATACATCTCCCCATCATCAACAGCTTGCATTGCTGTGAAGAATTTGTTACAAACTATGAAAGAGCATCATCAAAATATGACTACTAACTATAGCCCATGTCTCACATTTGGTGTATTTTATCTCCAACCCACCCATATATTAACAATCGATAATTGTATTACATATTTGTTTTCATTCAGGAGAAAACATTCTCATATTTGTCCTGTTAACCACAGTCCATCATAGACCACTGGATTCCCTGTGTTTACAGTCCCACTATTTCTACAAACCATTCAAAGTGTACACTCTGTGGCTCTCATTTTCATCACAGAGTTATGCTGTCATCAACTCAGTCAATTTTAGAACTTTTGTTTACTCCAAAAGGAAAAATCCCATAGCCAACTATATCCTTATTGTTGTCCCTTGGTATTGAAAAAATCTTCTTGCCAATCATGCAAAATATTACAATATTACTGTTAACTATTGTCCATAAGTTACATTAGTTGTAATTTCCTGTGTATCACCAATTTCTTAGCACTATGTAAAAGAAGGGCATTCTTATATTTATACTATTAACCACAACCTGCATCTACCACCAAAATCACTATATTATACATCCCTAAATTATTCTCAAGTTTCTTTTCAAATGACATTTACTTCCACAGAAAGTAATTATAGTTATTCTAGTGGGTGTGAATTACAGATATTTTAAAGTTCTAATGGATAAATGTTGATCTTTATAAAATGTTTTTTCTTTCACTTCCACATGCTCCTATGGTTTTTATCCTTTGTGGTTCTGTTAGTGGAATCATTTATCTCTTGTGATTTGGAATGTTAAACCACCCTTGTATATTTCAGTATATCCTACTTGGTATTGATATGTTATATTTTCATAAATGGCTGAATTATGTCCCTTCTTTCAAATGTTTGTATCTCTATTTATGAAATATATGGTTTGTAAAGTTCTTTTCTTATAATGCTCTGTTCTGATTTTTGTCTCAATGATATGCTGGTCTCATCAAAGAAACTGAAACATGTTCTCTGTTTTTCTCCATTCCCAGAGAGTTTGTGTAAGTTGGGTGGTTTTTCTTCCTTAAATGGAATATTTCATCAGCCTGAGAGTCTGAGATTGTAGTTTCCTTTCTGCAGTGGGTTGTGGCAAGATGTTTTTATTTATTTTTTTAATGGCTTCAATTTCTTTAACTAATAAGAATTTCCAATATTTCATGATTTGTGTGTATATGCATGTGTGTGTATTCAGTTTTGCTAGCTGATTTTCAGTCTTGGTGCCTCTTGATCTCCATAGTCCAACTTTGTAGACCTCAGTATTTCACACTGCTCTTCACATCCTGTTGGTGCCAACAGGCTCCATAAAGAATGTGTCTGTTTTGATTCCTAATTTGGTTAATTTTTGCCTCATAATCAGTTTTACCTAGTGGCTAATTAGTTTTACATATAGATTTAATTTTTTTCCATGATATGCTTATTTTCTCATTTCTGCTCTTTTTAGTATTGGCTTCTTTATATCATCTTTCATTTTGATATTTTGTGTTTTTTAGTTCTTAAGAAAGAAGCAGAGGTGATTTTCAATCTTCCTTCTTTTCTAAAATATTCCTTTGAGGTTTGCCAAAAGAACTGTTACTGCAAACACAGCAGAAAGTAGTCTATTTTTCTATTTCTACTGCAACACTTTCTGAGAAATAGGCATCACCAAGTGAAAGCAGGCATTCCCAAGTGTTCAGAGGGCATTGAGAATTTATAGAAAAAAAGAAAAGAAAAACAGGTGGGGGTGACAGTTATCAAGTTAGTTCTGGTCTTAACAACATATTGCAACGTGGAGACAGAAGAAGAATTACCTGAAACTAATGATCCAGCTGCTGTGTGAGAACTTCCCTCCCCTTGCTGTCATGAGATTGGACTTGGAGGCAGGTGTGCACATGCCATGGGATAGGAGACTAGCAGATGAGGTAGATGCATCAGCTTATCCCATCCTGTACCCATTCCACAAGAAGATTATTTACCTGCAGAGACCAGGCAACGCTTGGTCACCATAATGGATTTAATATTCCACTGGTAGCTTCTGAGCTTGGATGGCAGTTTAGTGCACATCCCCAGAGCAGGCTTGAACCCTGCTTTGGTAGTTTCTTGAGCACCAGATGCCTGGTTCACCACTGGAAATGGTATCTCTTGCTTTTGTCTCCAAATCCCCTAGCAGACTTTAATCACTACATTCAAAGGCAGATATTCCAAAAGCTAGAAAAAGCAATGAATGCAATAGAAAATAAGCATATCATAGAAATATATCCTGCAAAGTTAAAGCTTATGAGCGTGCTTCAGACTTCTCTCCACTAAACAGCTTTCTCACCTACTCTAACACTTGATTAGAAGTTTTTAGTACACTGTGACTAGGAGTCAAATGATTGCAAAATTAAATAAACAGGGAAGTGAGTTTCCAGAAATCAAATTAATATGTATAGAAAAATTAAGGTGATTCCATCTAATGGAGCTAAGGAAACACAAAACTAGGAGAGTATTAAGGGGATAAGGTGAGGGAGAAAACCATATTCTTTTATACTAGGTAAAGTATATAAAGCATACTTTATATAAGTATATAAAGTATATAAAGTAACTCAAAAGAAAACATGATAAACAGGCACAGCAATAGACCAGCAGATCCATGGAAAAGAATAAAAAGTATGGAAATAATCCCAACTCTGTATGGAAATTTAGTGTAGGACAAAGATATCCCACATTTCTGGGGAAAAAAATGGGCCTTTATTTTATTTTTTTTTATTTTTTAATTAAAAAAAATACTTAGATTACATAAATGTTACACAAAAATATATAGATTCCCATACACCCCCCCTTCCACACCTCCCATAACCTCCCACATAAGCATCCTTCATTACGGTCGCACATTAATTGCAATTGATAAACACATCCAGGAGCTTTACCATTAAGCATGGGCCAGAGTTCACATTGTAGACCACACTCTCTCCCACACAGTTCTGCATGTTATATGATGATATAAAATGGCCTATATCTGTCATTGCAATGTCAATTGGGACAATTCCCAAGTCTCAAAAAAGCCTCCATATTACAACTGTTTCTCCCTTCCCCTGCCCCCAGAGTCTCCAGAGGCCACTGGCTCCACATCAGTGTTGTAATTTCTACCACTTTTTGAATCACACTATGTCTATAGTAGAATACAAGTAAGTCCCCTCTAGTCCATAGCTCTTCCCCCATCCTGAGGAGTCTGGGATGGTGATGTCCACTCCACCTCCAGTTGAGAGGGGGCTTATATCTCATAGGGATGATGGATGGGTTTGGAGTCTGGGATGGTGATGTCCACTCCACCTCCAGTTGAGAGGGGGCTTATATCTCATAGGGATGATGGATGGGTTTAGCCTGCCTTCAGCTGCACCTGCAGACCCTCTCCATTCCCTGGGATGTTGGTAGTCCATCATTATTTCCCAGCCAGTTGACCTGGGTAAGTCCAATGAGCTGTAGAGTAGGAGTTGCTGCTCCTTCAAGGTTCAGGGCCCAGCTAGCACATGGACTGTCCAAAGACTCAATTCTCTGGATATACACCTACAAACTCCAGCACCAAGTATAGGTTTTAATAGAAGGGACAGATGAGCTATGTGCAGGGAAGTCATAGTTGAGTCCAACTCTGTCAATCTCAGGAGCACAGGCTCCAAAGTAGGGCCCAATGGCAAGGCACCAAACTCCAGGGCTATCCAAACTGACATAGGACCTGAGTGTCTCCAGAGCCATCAGGAGCCCCACTATTTGGGGTGATATCCACTTTGTAATTCTATGACATCCTACTGAGATATGCATAAGCGTTACCTCTGAGATGACCTCCCAAATCATTTTGAATTCTCTTAGCCATATAATCTCATTTGTATTTACCTTTTCTCTCTTTCATTCAAGGTATTTTTCCAGTAACATTGCCAGTTGATGCTTGGTAGCAATCCCTCAGTGTCAGGTAGACTCATCCCAGGGAATCATGTCCCACACCGAGAGGAAGGTAATGCATTCACACGCTGACTTTGGCTTAGAGAGAGGCCATATTTGAGCAACAAGGAAGCTCTCAGGAGGCAACCCATAACAATAGGCTAAGTTTCAATTTCAAGAGCAAAGACTCATAAGGCTAGTCATCAATATCAAGGGTCCATCAGTGGATCATCCTCCTTCACCAGTCACTGTCCCTGCACTTGGGGGGCTGTTGCTGCTCCCTTAGAGAATGTGGCAGAGCTCTTCAGGATGGGAATTCAGTATTCTCTCATTTATTTTGTGATTCTCCACCCACTGTGACATTTTTATATACCTTATAATTATGCTCATGTGAACTTTCTCCCATGCATCCCCTAGCCCTGACACCCCACACAAATAACCTCCCCCACCCAAGTTGTCACCTTTCTGTGATCCAAAGCTTCTTCAAACCTGAAGCCATTACAATAGCTGAATACAATTAATAGGAAAATGAAATAATAGTGATAAGTTTAAATGTAAGAGATAAAATACATAAATTTTTTTTTAACTTAAAAAAATAAAATTAAAACATTGGGATATTAAAAAATGAAAAATATAAAAAAGTTTTGACTTTTTCCCTTTCATCACTGCAATATTTGGTCTCCAGTCTGTACTTGGGCACCTTACCACTCTCCATCCTCAGTGTCTCACTATTTTTCATTTTGTTCTAAAAAAAGGTTTAGGTCAGAGCAAAGTCACACACAGAATACTTTAGACTCTCATATACCCAACATCATCCCCCTTTCCTCCCCCTAATATTAATATCTTTTTATATGTGGGTGGTAGCATTGTTATAACTGATGTACAAATAGTGAAACATAGCTACTAAACATTTTCAATGGTTTATACTATGGTTTACATTTTAGACCATACACTTTTATAAATTTTGATATTTACCATTTCCTGTGTCCATCACTGAATGGTAATGAAGAACATTTCCACTGACCACTAAATACTCCCTATTTGATCTATTCTATTCCTCCCACCACATCTTCCCAAGGCCCATGACAATCCCCTGGCTTGACTCATTGGATGACAAGATTCATAGTTACATACAAGAAGAGATCTTGATACACTTGTTTGCCCTGCATATTAGGAACCACACTTGCTCTTGAGAGACTCCTGCCTGTGTATTTCTGAATAAATTGGTCATCCCAAACATGGGATTCCAAATCCTTCCTGCTCATTATGTGGGTCTCCACCCACAGATACAACACATTAGGACAGAATGAACACTCACTCACTCCATAGAAGCTTACTCTAGGTGTGCCCCCCAACCAACCCCGTAAACCAGTGACCCCTCCTTGTCATATTGCCATAAGAGCATTCCCACCTCTGTCCTTTCAACCTCATACCCACAAATTCCCAGTGTTTACCTGACCCTTATCCCAACCCTCCCCCCAGTATCCAGGACCTTCTTTTTTTTTTTTTTTTTTTTTAAAGATTTTATTTATTTATTCATTTATCCCCCCCTTGCTGCTTGTGCTCGCTGGGTCAGCTAACCACGCCGTGCGGGCGGGCTTGCCTTCACCAGGAGGCCCCGGGAACCGAACCCAGGGCCTCCCATATGGTAGACGGGAGCCCTACTGATTGAGCCACAGCCGCTTCCCTATCCAGGACCTTCTAACCCACCCTTCCCAATCTACCCACCTGTTAACCCTGCACCATCCAATGCAATATTATTACTACCCGCCTGTCCTATCCCTTCAATACACAACTACCCTCTATCACTTTACCATAGATTATATATATATATGGGTGATGGCTCACAACCTTTTCTTTTCTTTCTATTTCTTGTAAATCTATCTTACAGACAATAGCTCTCTGAGACTGATCAATTTCCTTAATTCATATCAGTGAGGTCATGTACTGTTCATCCTTCAATTCCTGGCTTGCTTCACTCAACATAAGGTCTTCAAGATTCATCTATGTCATCCCATGTGTTAGCACTTTATTCCTTCTTACAGCTGAGTAATATTCCATTACATGTATGACCACATTTTGTTTATCCATTCATCTCTTGATGGGCACCTGGGTTGATTCCAACTTTTGGCAATAGTGAACAATGCCACTATGAACATTGGTATGTATATATCTGTTTGTGTCTTTGCTTTCAATTTTTCTGGGTATATACCCAGCAGTGGAATCACTGGATCATATGGAATTTCTATAGTTAGTCTTTTTGAGGAAGTGTCAAAATGTCCTCCATAGTGGCTGGAACATTTTACAATCCCCCCAGCAGTGGATGAGAGTTCCCTTCCTCCACATCCTTTCTAACACTTATAGTCTGCTATTTTTTTAATAGCCACCATTCTAATGGGTGTAAGATGGTATCTCATTGCAGTTTTGATTTGCATTTTCTTAATAGCTAGTGATGTCGATCATCTTTTCATGCACTTTTTAGCTATTTGCATTTCTTCCTTGGAGAAGTGTCATTTCAGGTCACTTGCCCATTTTTTAAATGGGTTGTTTGTCTTTTAATTTTCAAGGTGTAGGATTTCTGTATATATGCAGCATATTAGGCTCCTATCAAATATATGGCTGCCAAATGTTTTCTACCATTGGGTAGGCTGTCTTTTTTTACTTTCTTGATAGCATCCTTTGAGGTGCAGAAGTTTTTAATTTTGAGGAAATCCCATTTATTGATTTTTCTTTTGCTGATCATGCTTTGGGTTTGAAGTTCATGAAACCATTTCCTATTAAAGGTCCTGTAGATGCTTCCCTACATTATCTTCCAAGGGTTTTATGGTCTTGGATCTTATATTTAGATCTTTGATCCATCTTGAGATGATTTTTGTATAAGGGGTGAGATTCTGTTCCTCTCTCATTCTTTTGGTTATGGATATCCAGTTCTCCAAGCACCATTTGTTGAAGAGGCCATTCTCTCACAACTGAATGTGCTTGTTGGACTTGTCACATACTACATGACTATAAATGCAAGGATCTATATCAGAATCCTCAATTCGGTTCCATTGGTCAGTATGTCTACCCTGGTGCCAATAACGTGTAGTTTTGACCACTGTAGCTTTGTACTATGTTTTAAAGTATGGTATTGTGATATCTCCAACTTCATTTTTCTCTTTCAATATTTCTTTGGCAGTTTGGGGGCTCTTACCCTTCCAAATGAATTTTGGAATAAATTAATTAAAAAATACAGTTTTGATTTTTGGGCGATTGCATTAAATCTGTAGTTAGTTTGGGTAGGATAGACATCTTGATGATGTTTAGTCTTCCTATCCATGAACAGGGACTATTCTTCCATTTATTTAAGTCTTATTTGATTTCCTTTAACAGTGAGGTGTAGTTTTTTGTATATAAGTCCTTTACATCTTTAGTTAAATTTATTCCTAGGTATTTGATTCTTTTAGTTACTATTGTAAATTGTATTTTTTTCTTGATTTTCTCCTCAGATTGCTCATTATTGGTGTACAGAAATGCTACTGATTTTTGAGCATTGATCTTATAGCCTGTAACATTACTGAACTCCTTTATAAGTTCTAAAAGCTTTGGTGTTGATTTCTCAGGGATTCCTATGTATAGGATCATGTCATCTGCAAATAAGGCAATTTTTAATTCTTCTTTTCCAATTTGGATTACTTTTACATCCTTTTCTGCCTTACTGCTCAAGCAAGTACTTCTAAGGCAGTTTTAAATAGGAGCGGTGATAGTTGGCATCCTTGTCTTATTCCCAATCTCAGAGGGAAGGGTTTTAGGATTTCACCATTGAAGATGATGTTAGCTTTGGGTTTTTCATATATTCCCTTTCTCCAGTTCTGAAAGTTTCCTTCTATTCCTATCTATTGCACTGTTTTTATCAGGAAAGAGTACAGTATTTTGTTGAAGGCTTTTTCTTCATCTATAGAGATGATCAGGTGATTTTTTTTTTCTTTCAATCTGTTTATGTGGTGTATTACATTGATTGCTATTCTCATGTTGAACCATCCTTACATACCCTGGATGAAACCCACTTGGTAATGGTGTATAATTCTTTTGATATGTTGTTGAGTGTGATTAGCAAGTATTTTCTTGAGGATTTTAGCATCTAAATTCATTAGAAAGATTGGTCTGTAAATTTCCTTCTTGTGATATCTTTGTTTGGCTTTGGTATTAGGGTAATGTTGGCATCATAGAATGAGTAAGGCAATGTTCCTTCTACTTCTATTTTTTGGAAGAGCTTAAGCAGGATTGGTGTTAGCTCCTTCCAGAATATTTGGTAGAATTCACCTGTGAAGCCATCTGGTCCTGGGCTTTTCTTTGGTGGGAGGTTTTAGGTGACTGATTCTATCTATTTATGTTTAATTGGACTGTTGAGTTCATCAATTTTTTCTTTTATCAATGCAGGCTGCTTGTGAGTTTCTAGGAATTTGTCCATTTCCTCAAAATTATCATTCTTGTTGGCTTGTAATTTTTCAAAGTGTCCTCTTATGATATTCTTTATATTTGTGAGGTCAGTAGTGAAATCCCCATCCTCATTCCTTATTATGTGTTTTCACATTTGCTCTCTCTTTTTGTTTTTTAGTCTGGCTAAGTGTTTGTCAATTTTATTGATCTTCTTGAAGAACCAGCTTTTGGTTCTGTTTATATTTTGTAATGATTTCTTATTTTCTATGTCATTTAGTTCTGTTTTAATCTTTGTTATTTTCTTCTTTTTACTACCTTTGTGGTTAGTTTGTTGTTTTTCTAATTCCTCCAGTTGTGCAGTTAGGTCTTCAATTTTAGCTCCTTCTTTTTAAATATATGCATTTATGGCTATGAATTTCCCTCTCAGTACAGCTTTGGCTACATCCCATAGGTTTTGGTATGTTGTCTTGTCATTTTCATTCATTTGAAGATAGTTACTCATTTCTTTTGAGATTTTCTCCTTGACCCACTGTTTGTCTAAGAGTGTTTTGTTTAACTACCATATATTTGTGCCTAATCTGGTTCTCAGGCCTTTAGTGATTTCCAATTTCATTACATTGTGGTCACAGCAATTACTTTGTATAATTTCATACTTTTTTAATTCATTGAGAGTTGTTCTGTGGCCTAGCATGTGGACTATCTTGGAATATGATTCATGTGCACTCGAGAAGAACGTATATCCTGCTGCATTTGGGTGTAGTGTCCTGTATATGTCTATTAGGTCCAGCTCCTCTAATGTATTATTCAGAGTCTTTGTTTTTGCATTAATTCTCTGTCTAAATGTTCTGTCTAGTGGTGATAATGGTGTATTAAAGTCCCCCACTATAATTGTAGAGGGATTTATATCTCCACTTAGTCTTTCCAGTGTTTGCCTCATGTATTTTGAAGTGCCCTGAGTAGGTGCATAAATGTTTATGATTGTTCTTTCTGAAAGATTACCCCCTTTATTAATATATAGTGTCCTTCTTTGTCTCTTACAATATTTTTGCATTTAAAGTCTATTTTGTCCAATATTAGGATAGCTACTCCCACACCCCTTTCATTATTGTTTGCTTGTAAATTCATTTTCCAGCCATTCACTTTCAGCCTCTTTGAATCCCTGGTTCTAAGGTAGGTTTCTTGTAGACAACATATAGATGGGTCATATTTCCTTATCCATTCTGCCAATCTTTGTCCCTTGACTGGTGAGTTTATTCCATTAACATTCAGTCTTATTACTCTTAAGGAATTTCTAATATCAGCCATATTTTCTTTGGGTTTATTTCTCTTTTTGCTTTTTAGTTGTTCTTGCACTCTCCTCCAACTCTCTCTCTCCTGTATTTTCCTTTCAACCTCTAGAACTTCCTTTAACATTTCTTGAAGTGCAGGTTTCTTATTGGTATACTCTCTTAATTTCTGTTTATCTGTGAATATTTTGAACTCTCCATAATTTTTGGATTCCTGCTTTGTTGGATAGAGAATTCATGGCTGGAAGTTTTTTTTTTTAGTACTTTGACTATATCATACCACTGTCTTCTTGCCTCCATGGTTTCAGATGAGAAATCAGCACCTAAATTTTCTTTAAGTAAACTTTTTTTTTTTTGGAGAAATAATGAACCCAAAAGAGGTTACTACAACAATAATGTCTATGTTTTCCCTATCCTATGTTATCAGCTGGATGCTATATCCCTGTGAATCACGACTCTTAGTGGAGCTGTGAATAGAAATAAGGACCTCATATATTCAAGACAGAATTCCTCCACTGAGTTAGCTTACTAATTGGGGTCAGTTAGCTTTCAGAAAGCTATTTAATCACTTTCTCCTAGGCAGATTTTACTGTCCTGGGGCAGCTGGATACAGCAGGCTGTATGAGCAGACTCCCCCTCCCCTCTCTTGGTCAGGTTGAGTTACCTTTTGAAATTCAAATGGGACGCTTATGACTGAGTACCGTGCACTGAAGTGATTTTTCAGACCTCTTCTAGACCACCTCCTCCCAGGATACCCTAAATAGGCTTGTGGAAACTTAATCAGCTCTATCCACTGACTGACTCCTTTAGGGGAGTTGAAATTCTGATAGTCCTCAGTGCAGAACTATTAAATTGGCTGAGTCCAACCTCTCTCAAGTCAAGCTTCTGTATCCCATGGTAGTTAGGTAAATCAGGCTTCCTCAGCATATTCGCCTCTTCCCTCAGCCTAGTGCCACTTCAAGCTGGGTGGTGTGCTCCCCAAAGTTCTAAGGGGGTCCAGACAACCAAGTTCACCACACAAAAATGATTTACAAGCCATCCAAGCTCAGAAGCTGCCTGTGGAATATCAAATCCAGTATGGTGACCAAGTGTTGTCTGGTCTCTGCAGATAAATCATCTGCATGTGGAATGGACACAGGATGGGATAGACTGATGTTTAAAGTTGAAAACTGAAATTAAGGTGGTTGCCTAATTGAACATCATTCTTTTGAGGAAAAGCCAGAAGAAGTATTAATTCCTCAAGGTCAAATATGTATACATCTTGCACTTAAATGTTCACAAAATAAATTAAGAGATAAATTGCCAAAGTGGACAGATATTTCATGATTCTATTTCTAGCATATATTTAGATTATGCAAAATGATATGGAATAGTGCAGAGAACAGGTTATTAGGGGCAGGGGGCAGGGGAAATGGGCAATAGTGAATAAGCTGTGTAGGGCTTCTGTTTGGTGTGAAAACAACATTGTGGGAATGGATGGTGGTGAGTATAGTGCAACTTTGTGAATATGATTAATCTTACTGCATTGTAAGCTTGTGGGTGGTTGGCATGGGAATCTTTGTTTTAAAAGAAGTTGACAAGGATATGTTTTTACATCTGAAAAAATTTAAAATATATCCTGTATGCCTAAGACCAATGCAATTTTCTTGATCTACATAGTCTTAAGTTATTTGCATAAGTGAATATATTTGTTTCTGGGAAATCTACAGATTTCAAGGGACATAAAGTATTCTCTCTTCCTTCAATCATCAGAAGATATATGATAGATAGAATAGAATGATGGCATCCATCTATCAATGTCAAGCAAAATAAAGTCAAAGAGATCTCCATCAAGACTTTTTATGATTATCCTGCCCAGTGCCAAGGACAAAGTAGTATTTTGAGCATTTGCATCTAGCATAGGGTAAGCAGAGCCTAGTCCATAGTGTCTATTCCTGCAAGGATACACTTTGTGACTCCAGGGTCTACTGGCATCAGTTTTATTTGTCAACAATATGTGAAGTCTTCCCCCAGGGAATCTTCCCCATAACCGTCTTCAGTTTCTCTCTTGTTAGTAGATATAACAGTTCTTCTTGGCACTGTGTGCTTCAGAAGGTGCAGAGAATTATGTCTAAATTCTGCCCATCTCTGCATGCTGTAGCCTCCAATGTCCATTCATTTCATGGGCCCAGGTAGACTCTAGAAGTGAGCACACAAGATATATACTCATGGACTTCAATCACCTTCCTATCCTATAAGAAATTTCTCCTGATGGGCATTGCATATCTAATTTTAATACATGCTTCAAATTCCCATGGTGATTCCCATAGAACCATGTCCCATATGGATATGTTTAAGATCATAAGATATTAGGTATGATTATAGCAATACTAAAACACTTGGAAGTCTGAAGAGCAGAAATCCTTATTACATATAGCTCTAAACAAGGGAAGGCTGCCCCACAGGGCAACTAAGGAGAGTATAACCACAATCTGGAACCATGAGAGGTAGTTAAGTATAGCAGGCAAGTTAGGATTAGCTAGGATTTAAGGGCTCTCTGTATTGGCCAATCTGAATAAAACTTTGAGCCCTGGGACATAGGGACTGTACTTAGTTATTTGGTATCTTGTCCTGAGGAGATTGGTGGGGGGTGCATAGAAGTGACAGTGTATGAGAGCCTGATAAGACAGGCTGTGGTGTGTGGCCTTAGCTGCTCAAGAGGAGGGACTGACAGGCCTCTACACAGGGTCTTAAAACTGAGTAGACAGCATTTCAAAGAAACTATGCTGCAAGTAAGCCCTGATTCTTTACCACAGTTTTGTGCTTGATTACTTGGAATATTTGAGTGGCCTAAATAGGAGACATCCAAAAGTAGGTCATAAACTGATTTAAATGGCAAAGAAGATATTTTATAATGATAGTCAAAGGAAGAAACCAAGTTGAAACATAAGAAGTCCCTCAAGCCTGGCTTGTAGAAGGACTCCTCAGTTGTTTGGCATTAACCAGAAAGTAAAAAATCAGGTATAGCAGGGGCTTCTATTAATATTTTTGTTGAGTTATGGAGTGTGCTAAAGGTATGGTTTATGCTTTCTATGGTGATGATTTCATGGTGCAGGCTTTTAGTTAGAGTGGCTTCTTGTCCAATGCTATTGATCAACATACAACAAGTATTAACATTACAAACACCTCTTTGATTATCTGATACCTAATTGAGAACCAATTTATTTTCAAAAGCCATTTTTGCAAAGATTATCTGTCCTTGATTAAGCAGACTTAGTATTTGTTATCTTTTAGAAATATGAAATACTAGAGTTGTAGAAAACCTTATTAGATGTCAGTGATTTATAATAGCTGGAGTAGAGTAATGGTCCCTGCAGCCACTCAGGCAAGCCTTAAATGTATTGCAAAGACCAGTGTTATTAGTATGACTGTGGGATCTCAATAATGTTTGGCTGGGTCAGTGAAGAATGAGTAACATTTACATAACTGGGAAGGCCAAAGGAGGCCAGAATGCCTGTTTGTGACAGGAGTAGTGGAAAAGTAAAGCAGTACAGATTAGCTTCCTTGTTTTTTGGGCCACAATTATGTTTCTATGGCATTATCTTTATACTGAAAAATTGTACTTTACTTTAGGTAACTGAGAATTATTAAAGAACAGGACTGGAAGAAGACAGTGAATTCTGTTGGACATAGAGTCAGGGTGTGGTGTTGTCCATTAGGTCACTCATATGTGCTACAAATAGAAGAAACATGAAAACAACCCCAGTGGCCATAAGAGGCAGGCAATGCAGATACAAAAGAAGAGGCAGTTTGGAGGAGGTTTTAATTTTCCAGTGTTTTCTATCTCTGTGCCAGATATGAGCTGGATAAAGGTTTGGAAGTGGGCAATTACAAATCCAGCAGTTATTGTTAGTCAATACATAAGAGACTAGTTTGGTTAATGTATGTATAGTTTGAACATCTGTGTAAATATCTAAGGGGTTGGGGTGTTAGGTTTCACTTTAATTTGTCATGTAATATTTTGAAAGTCTAGAGTAGCAGGCATTGTTAGGGTAGGGGAGATTGAGGAGAGAATATGGATGATGAATAATGACAAAGGGGGAGGGAAAGTGATTGGAGGGGAACAAATAACATATTAAGAAGCCAGCACAATTCTCCTGTTTTACCTAAGAGAAAACATAACATGGACACCTCAGTAAGGCCATCCTTTACATGAGAGGTGATATTAGTGGAAACCATAGTCTTGGAGGCACTGCAGAGTTATTGGGCTTGGTCTCACAAGCAGTTAACATGGTAAAAAATTAGTATTACAATCATGAGGGGCATAAAGTAAATTACAATTTTACAAGTATCACCAAGGAAAGCTGGGTCACAGGGCAAGCAAACTGCACTGTCTAGAAAATCTCTCACTTTTGTGGGTCTCATGATTTAAAACAGGACTTGACAGTGCGAATAATGCCTGAAAAATTGAGTGTGTCTGTGATCTTTCATGGGTGGTAATAGTTTCCCAGCTTAGGTATAGTTGGGACTCCTGACAATTGTTTAGGGTACAGGGGTGAGTGAACTCCAACTGTGAACTCTTGGGCTGGGGAACTGTTGTCTGAGGTGATGTCATGAGTAGTGAGCTCCTGAGCTGGGGTGATGTCATCTGGGATATGGGGCAGGGGTATCCTTCCCAAATGGGGAACCTCTTAGATTGAAGAGGGTTGTGTTTTTGCAGCTCTATGGCATTAAAATGAGGCTGAGCTGCATGTAGAATTTGAAGGCAACTCTAGGTCAAGAGACTGAATTGGAAATATTTTTTAAATCAAGGGGTTTTGTGGGTGCACTGTTAACAAGGATGATATTTCTGTAATTTGACCAGAGTGCCAGGAGCTGATTAGCACAATTTATGCCCCATTAATGGTATCTGAATCTAAAGGCTCCCAAGAGACCAAGGCTTTGCTCAGAGAGGTGATGTTAGGGATTCTGTTGCAAATAGCTTTTAAATCATATGGCCTGATTTTGGTTCATGTTGCTAATAAAATATGAGATTGAGTAATTAAAATATTTGTAACTGAGGTGGGAGCTCCAGCATTACCCTGTAGTGAGCTCCTCCAATTTATCCAATTATTGTGGATCATTTGCCTCAGTTGTTTATTCAGTTGGTGATAGACAGGTCAGCTAGATCTTTGGCTGTAGGGCTTGTAGTAGCCAAATTTGATCACATGTGGACCTCAGCATCTGCCATGTTTCATTGAAACAGTAGCTTGTTTGGTGGGTTTGAGCTTATGGATTGTAAACCAATGAAAGCAACTGTACCAATAAAAACAAAACCAAGAGTCAAGAGAATGGTGTGCATATACAACCAATTGGATTTTCTTGTTTTATACTTTTACCCCCAACCCTAGCATGAATTTTTCCAAAGAGGGGTTGTCTTGTTTCATCACTGTGGGATAGGGGTTTTGCTCCCCCATTATTTTCTAATGTGATTATAATTTACCAAGTGGAGTTGCTTATTTTCCTTCTTGGTGTTACAGACCTCAAAGGAAATAGCCCTGGAGAAATGATTTCAATGTACTAAAGGAAATTTGTGGGGGAAGATTAATCATACATCCCTTATATCCTGAAAAATGTGGAACATTGTTAGGTGGTGAAAATTTAAGTTTAAATGGGTCCCATAACAAATGGTCCCATAACAGATGCTGGGACTGTATGATAATCTGTCATTAATGGACCCCAGGGGAGTATCTGCCCTCAATCTAGCCTCCAATCCTTATGAGTAGGGGGAAGAATTGAAAATCCATTTTCATGAGGAGAGATATTATTGAAGGATCTCATATATACAGAATCCTCATAAACATGGCTAAGAGTCATGCCCCTTTCAAATAGAGAAAGGGGCAATGGAAAGGCTTGCAAATACTAGTATGTCATATAAGCCTTCACAAAGGTCTGGAACTAAGAGAAATTAGAGCTTGGACAAAAGTGAAACCTAAGCATCAAGAATCAATGTTAGAGGGGTGATGCCACCAACACAGTGAGAAGACATCACCTGAAAAGTTTCCACAGAGATTCAGCAAATTTAAGGACAAATTTCATTTAGAACTCTGGATGATGGTAAAGATTGGAGAAAGACTCCACAAATGCTGGATTGAAGATAAAGAAAAAACATCAAGTAGGACTCTTCCATCCTGAACCACCTGGCATTCTCCCCTTTCCTTTCACTGGGCCCCAAGTAAACCTTGGAATTTCTCCTGAGGCAGCAAGCATCCTGGGTCCTCTCACAGGGGAAACAGACTTTAGAATAGGAATGCACAGCAGTGAGTTAGTGCCCCATGCATATCCAGGCACAGAGTGAAGTCCACAAAGATTCAGGGCAAAACAGGAGCTGCTGAGGAGTGCAGTAAACCAAAGGGCCCCTTGTTGGAGCAGAGAAAACTGAGGCAGAATAGTCATGGCCACATGCTGAACTGACTCAAAGCAGTTTCTGTTGGTGGGACTCCCTAAAGGCAGAACACACTTTTCTGGAGGGACCCACATTTATAGATTGACCCCAACTGTCTCCCTAGGGCAGGATAACATAAGAGGGAAGATACATAAGAGAATAAAGCCCACCAAAGAATAATAGAGGGTGGGCAAAACTGAATTTTTATAAGACTAGAGGGTCCCAGAACTGAAAAGTGTAAGGAAAATTGGGCACTGAGTGAGGGAAAGAATTTAAACAAATCATAGTTGCTGGGGAGAAAATTCTGCACAAAATCCAACAGAAGTGATCAAGGTTGTCTTTAGAAGGGATAGAGGAAAGGAACTGACAAGTTATGACAGATTGTTCTCAGGTTTCAGATTCTGGGTGAATGTGCACTTACGAGAGATAGGGACTTAGCTAATATTTGATCTGGTGATGTAGGGCCTAGCATGAGGGACTGCACCTGGGGCCAACTTTATTTAATAATTTCTTCCAGTTTGATCTGGCTATCAGCCATTGAGAGTTGTGATGAAAATTGAAGGTGTTGAGCACCCCTTTCAGTTCCTGCCTAAGGTCTTGGAGTATAACTTGCAGACTATTTCATGTTATAATGTTGTCAGTTTTTGCTTGGTCATCATTTTTATGTCATACTAGACATAAAGAAATCATTTGCTGTGTCACAAAGAGCTGAGAACACACATTCAAAACTCTTGTGAGAAAACTGTGCACCAGGGAGACCATAATGAGTACAATGAGTGATAACTGCCCAAATGCCTGCCTCATAGTATGCATATATACTCCTAAATCCAAACAGATGATTTAAAACACCTGAAATCAAAGTGATCAAATCAGGACCCTGAGGAAAGACTTACATTTTTAAGCCATGTGGCTTGTTTAATTATTTCATACAATTGTGTCTCAGCTTCCCCAGAACAACAGGCAAGGCAAAAGTTCCTCCTTGTTCAGCTAAGTAATCAAGTAGAGAAATGCTATTGCCTAAAACAAGTTAAGCTAATAAATCTAATGACTCACTGTATAGCTATAGCTCTTGCAGTAAATTCAGCAATTTCTCCTATTGTGATTGATAGATTTCTAATAAACTTTCATTTGTGGTAACCACAAACCAAGGTAGCAGAAATCAGCCAAAAGAGGTGAAGCCAGAATCATTAACTCCTTGGCTAATTCCAAGCCTGAGAATGTAGACTGAGAGGAGTAGTCCAGTGAGATCTTTCAGATTGATTGTAAATTTCTAAGGTGCTGTGAGGAGGCCAAGGGCACATTTACCAGCTATAAAGGAAATTTGCTGCCCAGGCCAATATATTACCAAAACCTCCACAGTAAAAATATAGCCTGATTGAGCAATGTAACTTTAGCCAAGGTGATATTTATAGATGCATTACTAGGAATAATATCACTTATTCTTATTATCCAAGAGTTTGTTTAATTAACAAAACCAAATGAGGAGCTGGCTAAAATTTACTTGTGTTGTGAAACTTTTGTAGTAACAAGGACTTAACATGAAAGTGGACATGCATTGTAATGGTAACTTGTAGTTCATGGAGGCATGTGGAATTTTATAGTGAGGTCTCTGAACTGTTCTATCATATCTGTAAAGTTCTTTAGACCAGTTGTGGCCATAGTGAGATCACAGTTTCAAGAAAGCTTAAAGCTGAGTAAAAAGGACCTTGGATCTAGTATACATATTTGCTGTGGAAAAAAATGGTGCAATTTGATCCAAAAAGACTGAAACATTTGGGATAAGAAAGAAATTTGTTATAGATAGGAAAATGGGGTCCATTGCAGTGTGTATATATAAGAGTTTATGGTGACAAATCCAGCAGTCTCTGAAGTTACCTCCTTTTGGAATATCCTGGGAGAAGTGGACAGTGATATTGTTTTTCCAGACTAGTGCAAGGACAAAGCATAGGGATATATGAAGGATTTTGTGCATTATAAGTGTTAGTAATGTAAAGTCTGTTGATGACTTGATCTGTCACTTTGGGAATAAGTAGTCTACCTTGTGACATTGTCTATTTTGCTTATTGGCTAGTGTGATTTTAAGTGTCCAGAGTTAGAATAAGACCAAGGGTGGGGGGGCAAGATGGCGTTGGTGTAGGAGGGCGCACACTGCGAGCTCCCAGAGCAAGGCGGATTGGGGAC